>JADKLZ010061310.1:0-10469 GCA_021533235.1 Biomphalaria straminea | reverse complement strand
TGTGGAAACGAGGGTGAGTCGATTGAACACATTATGGCAGGATGTTCTGCCCTATCGGAATCTGCCTACCTAGGTCGCCATAACCAAGTTGCATAGTTAATACATCAGCACTTGGCTTTGACACATAACTTGATCGGTAAGGATACTCCTCCTTATTACAAGTGCTCACATCAATAGTATACTAATCATCTGCTGTACTGGGAGAGGCCTTTCTTGACCGACAAAACGGTAGATTTTAATCGCCCTGATCTGCTGCTCATCGATAAAAAAAGAAAAAGCCGCTACCATTATTGACATCCCGTACCACTATCTCATAATTTAAGAAAAAAATGAGTTGGAAACACAACGAAAACACGGAAACATAGGCTTGGAGATTAGGCGTTTATGGAAGTTATCTATAACAACAATGTACTCCATTGTTATATCAACCGAGGGGATAATAACAACTGACCTCACAAATACCTTTAAGGCCCTTAACATTCCTAGGAACATTCTCGTTGCCTGTCAGAAGGCGGCCCTGCTACAGACCTGCCACATCACCAGAAAATTCCTCAGTGGAAACTGATAAAGGGACTACGATAATTTTTTTTTCTCTTTAACAAAACTCGACCATGGCAACGCCAGAGAATGAATATTCGTTGGTTTCTAACACAATAATAACCTTTATTGTTGATACTATACAAACAATTTACACATCAGCTGTTGTTGTTATTGTTGTTTTATTGGTAGGAGGCAGGGAGGCTTGTTTGCCTTGCCAGAAAAGAAAACATTTAATTACTTGGTAATCCTGCGGACAATGGTTTTGCTTACCCTGGATGTGGCAAAATATGTAGATCACAGCTGGGACTGCACAGCCACGGGAAACACTGTATTCCTCATTAATCTTCGGACTCGAAGACAAGCCTATTATTATTATTATTATTAATCTTGCTATTTTATAACATTTTCCCTAGAGAAATAAGTCATATCAGCATTTCTTTAATTCTATTTTTTTTATTTCATGGACTACTCAGATAGTAGTCGAAGGGTGGGGGTAAAAATATAATCTATTTAAGTATAATGTCTGATATTACAAATTATTCCTTCATCTGTGAAATGATATTAAAATAAAAAAGTTATGATTTAAACCAGTGATTCCCAAAGTGGTCCCCAGGGACCCCCAGGGGTCCACGAGGACTTCCAGGGGGTCCACGAAAGTGAAAAAAAGAATTGGGGGTCCATGACATCCAAATGGGGGTCCACGAGAGTGGATCTCATTCAAGAAGAAATTGAGTTTAATATAAATCTCACATTATTGGAATCCCCTATATATATCATACAAATATACTTTATGTATACTTTATTATAGCTATGCTATTAAATATTTCATGTATTATTGGAATGAAAAACATATTTTAAATTTTAATAACTAATTTAAATAGCTAGAGATAACTAATATTTAACATGGCTGAATCTAAATATAAAATAGACGGTGGTGTTAATTTTCATTTTTTTTCTTCTTTACTCGTCGTTACTTGCCTATGTGTCTTTTATTTAACATTTTATGTAATGACACCATGAAACCATCTAAGCTGGAGGATCGTCGGAGTCAAAGCCACCCTGATAAGATTTGAAAAACTATTGAACACTCCATGATAAAGTTGAGAAAAGATCTACAATTGACATAATATTTGCTTTTCAAATTTTAAGGAAAATATAATGGTTTGCTGTGTCTTTAAATATCTTGCAAAATTATGAAAATGACATACAATTAGCGAAAAAAAAATGAATGATTTAGCCAGCCGATGAAGTTTTTAAAACTATTTTGTACACAAACCTGCATCTGATATTTGCTAAGAATTCTTCTTAGGAAGAAATAGTTCAAAGTTATCAAAGGTCTATATATGAACCGAGTTGTGCCTGTCATGAGACATTTTTTTGGGCACATGTTCGTTTATTTATGGATAAAGAAATTCACGACAATTTTTTTTGTGAAAACTGCTAATTGACAATAAAGTCGAACACATTTGATGTTTTGAAGAAATCGTTAGAAAAAAAAAAAAGCAAACCCTGTAACTATTATATCAGTAGCTACAAATGGAGCAGTAGTAGATCTTGATTGCAGGAATATCTTCAATTTGTTATCAACGCAGTTATGAGAAACTACATACGCAATTACTTGCTCAAAATTGAAGAGAAAATGACAAGAACATTCATCATTTGAATCACAAAGCACCAGGAGAGGACCAAATTACAGCAGAACTAATTCTCGACACAAAGGAGTGCATGATGTATGTGTGAAAAATTGTTATATTTAACTATATAACTATATTTGCATAGTGTAGTTTTGTCTAGTTATAACTTTAACAAAAAAGAAATGTAGACTGTACAGCGTTAAGTATTTGAAATTGAACTTCATTACTTCCTTGTCAAACAAGAGAATGTTAATGTGTCATTTTTTATGATGCAGTGCTCCTATTTCTTCTCTGTGGTTCTCATAGAGCTCATTAGTTATAATGATCTTAATTTTTAAATTATTTTTTCTCCATTGGGCCATTCAATAGGTATTCCAGCTCCTTCGTTTGTGGTGGCTTTCTGAGAACAATCCATAAAAACTCTGTTGGGGCAATGGTAAATTCTTGAGTTCTGTTGGAATATAGCTAAATATTTCTTTCTTCTAATGTAAGTCTTTGAAAACAACATATTTCTGCAAACAATATATTTCTCTATACAGCTGGCCGAGTCAACCCTGTCTAGTAATGATGTATTTTTTTATCAAATTATTATGGCTCAAGAAATCCACGAAAAACACATCTTTGTGAGACTTTTTACTCAACAACAAATCTCTATGAAAAATAATTCCCGTAGCAATGGAAGTCGAGCTTGCAAACCTTTAAAAACAAAAAGTTTCCAATGTGTTTAGTGATAGTAAATGATGCATATTAACTGTTACATAATGAGTTTAAATTTCAATTTCGTTAATATATTTATTGTAAAAAAAAATGAATTAAACTTAAAAAGTAGTTTTAAATGACTTTTTCACTCCTCATGTCACTGGTTGAAAATTATTTAAACAAGATGTGTAATTTGAAATTCATGAATTTTCAAAAATTCAATATAACTGCAACGGGGGGGGGGGGAGGGGGTCCACGGAAAACCAGAAAACATGTGAAGGGGTCCACGAGACAAAAAAGTTTGGGAACCACTGATTTAAACAGTCACTAAATAAATTAGCATATTCATAATTTCAATCTTCAGATTTAGACTAATATTTGATGACAGTATCAATGAGACAAACTTTAAGCTATTTCACAATAAAAAAAAATGGAGGACAGCGCAAAAGTCTATTAAAAGATCACATACTTAAAACAGGTCTAACAATGTAAAAAAAAAAAAAATAAGCCTATAACAAATACAAAATTCATTAAAAACAAAAAAAATTAGAATGCAATCAAGTTTATAACTTAGATCTTGATGCTATTTATATAAAATATAAGACAATGAAGCTTGTTGTCAGTGGCGTAGCTACGCGGGGGGATGAGGAGGGAGAATTTGAAAATCTCCCGGGCCCCCACATGAGATGGTCTCAAATGAGTGGGGGTTTTTACAAAAAAAAATAAATGTTACGGAAAATATTGGGCCCCTAATGAGGTCGATACCCCCGGGCCTCCAAACGACGGAAAATTCCTAGCTACACCCCTGCTTATTCTCTAATGGCTTGAATGGGAGTGAATTCCTTGATCATGAAAGGGAAAGCTGTAGTAAGTCTAAAAGGCGGAACAACTCGTAAAGGGGGAACGGTCATGGGAAGAGACTACTGGGCCAAAAGAGAAATAAAACAGCAGTCCATTGCACTGGTCGGGATGGAAGAAAGCCAAATCAAATATGTCACTGTCCACGCACAGTCCTAGAGTGGCAGCTTTCATGGCGTTCAACTGCTGAGCGGCTGATGTGGAAGGAATATACGGGAGTTTCCCCGGTATGCTCGGTCTTTGGCCTCGCTTAGACTCTAGTGTCTGGGTTATAGGAGTGTACAATTTACACTAGACAGACCTTTGTAGAGAGAGTCAGATGAGGGCAAGCTTCAAAATGTCTGGAGTTCCAAGAGTCTTAAACTCAACGCTTTCTTATAATTATGAAACAACAAACGGCTAGTCAGGGCGGGAAATTTAACTCTTTCTCTCCTAACTGACGATACCAACGTTGATTCCAACAGAATGTGGTAAATAATTACGGAGAGAAAGAGTTAAAACTGTCAATTCTTCTTGATATTATAACTTATTCGATGAATAGTAAAAAAAGTAAAGTTCCCCTTTCAGACCTTGTGGTTTATAGGGCAGATGATGTAAAGGTCATCTGATTCTGTGGCCCACGGTTAACAAGGGTGTTATGTGGCCAGCACAACGACCAACCACTTTTACTTTTCCCCAACTAATGTCAGGTACCCATTAGAGCTGGGTGGACTCAAGGGCGCCCGAAAATCCCGGAATAAAAATCTCAGTCTTCACCAGGATTCGAACCCGGGACCTCCAGTACGGATGCCAAGCGCTTTACCGCTCAGCCACCGCGCCCTCTTATTCGATGAATATTATGGTTTAAATTTTTTTTCTGTAAACACAGTTTTTATGAAATATTTCTCATTGCATAGTCCCACCAGCCCCATTCACACCACACACACTCACACACAACTCATACCACACACACAAACCACACACACACCACACATACCACACACATACACACCACACCACACATAACCACACACACACACATAACGTACGAAACAAAAAAAAAACAGTTGATATTATCATGGACTATTTACGTGATACTTTGACCAAGATGCGCCCTGCATATTTTGCCATCTCTGATGCAGACAAAGCCGTTCATAGTAGGTACAGACTAAATATTTTCATGACTAAATATTGACCAAATAGTGTGACAAGACATGCTTACAAGATGTTTAATTGTATTCTAATTCAATAACACAAATAAAAACTTAATAAAATACCCAGAATGACACAGTAATAAAGGAAAATTCCTTGTTCCATATGCTAGTTCAAATGTGTACAAAAACTGCCTATTCCCTAGTGCTCTTAGAGCATGGAATGGGTTGCCTGAGTCAGCCAGGAAAACCAGTGACTTGGCAGAGTTTAAGTCTTTGTTTAATGTGCATGACTAGACTGACCTAGATCACGGGCATGACCTAATCATCTTCTTTTCTGAAGTAACGTCTGTATTTTATAAGATAAGATGAACAAGTACGTCCAACAAAAAAGTAGTAAAAAAAGTAAAGTGTCCCCTTCAGAGCTTAAGATCTATGGGGCAGATGATGTTAAGGTCATCCATTTCCTTGGCCAACGGCTAATGAGCAGGGTGTTATGTGGCCAGCACAACGACCAACTGTCTTTACTTTCCCCGACTAAAGCCAGGTACCCATTAGAGTTAAGTGGACTCAGGGGCGCCCTAAAAATCCTGAAACTTAAAACTCCAGTCTTCACCGGGATTCGAACCCAGGACCTCATTTTCGGAAGCCAAGCGCTTAACCATTCGACCACCGCCCCCCCCCCCCCCAAAAAAAAAAAAAGTTCATTTGATTTATGCACTGTGACATTCTACGCCTCAATTAAAGGGAAACTCCCATAGTTTTTCAAATTTTAGTGAATGACATATTTAAATTCTGAGTAAAAAGTTGTAATAGTAAACATTATGTCATTTTTTATTTAAATGCTCAGAAAATTTTATATTTAATAAATTAGACAGTAAATTCTTCACATCTAAAAAAAAACGGGGTTCTGCGAGATGGTTATAGTTTTTAAAGACGTGACGTCACAACGACGTTGGCTAAGTTAGATATAGACCTATATCACCGATAAACTCTCTATAGATCTAGATCTATCGGATCGCATTTCTTCTTACGCTTGACGGCTAGATCTAGTCTCCACGTTGATTTAAAGTCCTTGTTTATAAACAAGGGCGTCCTTATCAGAGCGCTGCTGGGCCCTGGGCCAGCGTCATGCGCGAGGCCCTTAGCCGTAAGGGTATACTATATGTACCGTAAACTCATATATATCACGCGAACGGGCTCATCCGTCTCTTACGCTGTAACAATAACAATATAGTATGTCCACCTTATATACTTCCATGCACATCCCAAGACCCGACTTATAATAATAATAATAATAATAATCGATAAAAAAGAAAAAGCCGCTGTCATGATTGACATTGCCGTGCCACTATCTCATAACTTAAGAAAAACTGAGCTGGAAAAACAGCGAAAGTATGTGAACCTAGGCTTGGAGATTAAGCGTTTATGGAAGTTATCTAAAATAACAATATACCCCATTGTCATATCAACCGAGGGGATAATAACAACTGACCTCACAGATACCTTCTATGCTCTGGGCATTCCTAGGAACACTCTCGTTGCCTGTCAGAGGGCGGTACTGCTGCAGACCTGCCACATCACCAGAAAATTCTTCAGTGGAAACTGATAAAGGGAATACGATGAATTTTGTCTCCCTTTAACGAAACTCGACCCTGGCTCCGCCAGAGAAAGAATACTCGTTCTTTTCAAACATAATAATAGACTTATACGAAAGGGCTATACCACAGGTTTAAAAAAAAATAATTAAAAAAATACACCCAAGTTTTTTGTTGTAGTTTTTTTTTTATATGGTGACACGTGGTTTTCCCAAAGCTGCACGATGTCTAATCACAATAGCCTATTGGGGGAAAAAACAATACGTCATCGTCAAAGTTTCTCGGAGCCTATTGGCCGAAATAGCTGTACAAGTACATCAACTGGTTCAATACATAGGCTAGGTTACAGTACCAAATAAGATAATTTGATCCATTCTAATAGAAATAAAGTTTGTTTACAATTGGCAACCTCAACGTAACTACTGTACAAAAACAATATTGATGAAAAATTCGAACATTCACATGCGAACACACATACACATTCACAACCAGCGCTTCATGGATTTGACTTCTATGTACTTCTCGATGACGGCAGCTGACCTCGTAACACTCTGACCGAAAGTGGGACAAAGGAGTTTTTAAATCTTTTAGTTTTAGTCTTGATGGAAAGGAGACGACCACTTCTCATACAACCTCAACACTTTTTTTTTCCTTTGCAGACTAAATTAACGGTATATTTAATGTATACGTATTAATAATACTTTTAAAAATTATACTGTTTATCATTATTGATTTGGTATTCGGAGTTGGGGTTAATTCTAGATCTAGTAAAAGAAAACAAAATGCCTAGAGTCTATAATACATATTTTAGATCTAGACTAGATCTACCTCGGGAGCTTGTTTTTAAATAAATTCGCAGAAGACAAGTACCGGTAGGCCTACTCGGATTAGTAGATCTATATAGCCTAAGATTTGAGTGTACAGTTGTGACGTCACACAGAAATTCCGTGAAAATCTGACCGTTTTGGATGCGCAGAAAAATTATGTCAGAAAAACATCAATTACTAAGTTATTCTTGCAAATAAAAAAAAAGAATGATATATTCATTATCTGTAAATCAAAACACATATTATATCAAAAATTGTCAAAACCATGGGAGTTTCCCTTTAAAAATTTTCTGCATTTGCAACTTTGTCATGTGACTAAAGATTCCAATCCATGATAAACTGCTGCGGTCGTAGGTCGGGTATCTGTGATCACTAGGCGATGTTCACCATTTTTTACTTGTGTGTAAGCCATCTGCAATCCAGGGTCCTTCCTTTACAGGTGGAAGATATTCAACTTTCTTGTGTCCTATCACTTTCTACTCTTGCAACATAAAGACACAGCACATGTTGCCCATTTTGTCAAGTATATGTCTTCTTAAGGTCTAAAAGACGAACTTCAAGGATTGCTACCGCTCTCG
Source organism: Biomphalaria straminea (assembly GCA_021533235.1). NCBI lineage: Eukaryota > Metazoa > Mollusca > Gastropoda > Planorbidae > Biomphalaria > Biomphalaria straminea. Next base: position 2,605 of record JADKLZ010061310.1, on the reverse strand, counting down.
GGACAAACTAAAGGGAAAGACATACTGCAAGCCTTACAAAAAATACATTGAAAACAATAAGATCGATTTAAATAAAATGTGAATTTATCCAGGCCTCTTTAATTTGAAGTTCTGTCCTAGTCCCTCCTGATGGTCAAATCTCTTCTGAAATATGTTACATTAAGCCTGGTTCGACAAACTGCCTCCTTATCTGTCCACAGTAAAGTATATCAGTCCTGGTCCCTCCTGATGGTCAAATCTCTTCTGATATATGTTACATTAAGCCTGGTTCGACAAACTGCCTCCTTATCTGTCCACAGTAAAGTGTATCCAGTCCTGGTCCCTCCTGATGGTCAAATCTCTTCTGATAATGTTACATTAAGCCTGGTTCGACAAACTGCCTCCTTATCTGTCCACAGTAAAGTGTATCCAGTCCTGGTCCCTCCTGATGGTCAAATCTCTTCTGATATATGTTACATTAAGCCTGGTTCGACAAACTGCCTCCTTATCTGTCCACAGTAAAGTGTATCCAGTCCTGAACAACCACCAGGCCTCGGGTCTCCTGCTCATCGGCTTCGGCGGCTTCTCCGTGCTCCTGGCCTTACTCTACGTGGCCATCAGGAAGCACGTCTTTCACGACGCCGACAACCTGGACACCACCTTCGACGCCGGAGGGAAAGTCTCCACCAGCTTGACCGCCGTCACCGTAGCCAGCCAGTTGCTTTGGCCAGGAGATCTGCTGCAGAGTGCCACTGTGGCCATCAAGGTGGGTGCCATTTAAAATTTTGGTTCCACTGATGCTAAAAATAATGATACGCGTGTACAGATCATTATATTTTTACAAATTTTATAGCACCTCATTCTGTTTCAGTGGCGTAGCTAAGGTAGTGGGAGGGGTCCAAACTTGAAAATCCTCCCGGGCCCCCATTTGTATTAAATATTACGTCATTATCTCCTGTCATGAAGTCAAATTTTAAAAATTCAGGGGCCCTTAGAGAGGTTAGGCCCCCCCAGCCCTCTGTTTCTTAGCCACGCCACTGCTCTACCTATATGTTGTCTGGTAAAAAGTTTGAATAAGTTATTGCTTTCAAACCCTTTCTCGGATGAAAATGAAACTTTGTAAAATTATTTTTTGGATTAGACAATACATCAATCAATAAAAATAAATTAACCGATTACACAATTAATGATTTTTAATTAAATATTTTGTTTGAAATCAAAAAGGGAAATGACGACTTTTACATTATTGAGATATGTAGCTATAAGTCTGGAGTTCTTCCCCTTAGTTAAGCTTTTATTTTCACATTCTTACTGTGGTACAGAGTATTATGGATTTTCAATATAAAAAGTAGTCACTGTAAGCTGATTTGTGTTTGACACCGTTATCCCGTTTACGTAATAAAAGAATATAATACGATAAGAGATAAAAAAAAGAAGACATGATATCAAGACAAATGTGGTGGAGATGTAATGGAACCCAAAGACAAACGCAAAATCGGCCTCCGAAGTGGTCTACCTAGAGTCTTCGCCAGGATTCGAACACAGGACTTCTGGTTCCAAGCGCTTTACCATTCAGCCACAGCATCTCCATTTATTCATTTAGCGTACACTTATATTTTTTAAAATAATAAATATTAACCTTACCCATACATTTAAAATTAATAACATATTACATTGTCATGAAAAAAAAACTAAAAAAAAAAATTTATTCTTCTTACAAAAACAAACACGAAAAATAGTTCTTGACATATTTCAGTTAGTTAGTAAGCTAGCTAGAAATGACTTGAAAGACTGGTAAAATGTATAAAGACTAATAAAGAGAAAGATTACTTTTTCTCTCCCCCCCCCCTCTTTTTTTTCCGCCGCTTAATTTACGTGAGGTAGAAATAAAAACAAAAGATTGATCTTGCTTGGTCACTACGGTCCGTCCCTGCTAATTTGTGACGGGTGAATACTACTCCCTCTCAGGCCGACTTGCAGAAATAAAAGAATGATCTTTCCTTTACTTCTTCTTGCGTGTCCAAACTGTTGAGCCACGAAGAGAATTATATATAGAGATAAAGGCAATGTATTTGATTCTGAAGATTAAGGATGACCGCAGTGTTTCACTTATATATTATATCTGGGAAGCGTGGTCGAAAGACTTAAAACTCTTGAACTTGGCTTGTCTTGTCTATGAAGGGGGCTGGAGGCTTGACAGCCGAGCAAATTTATTTTTACTGAGCGCCAAAAGGCAGCACGGAAAACCTTCTCTCAGATACCTCTTCACACCCTCTCCCTCCCCTTTTCCAACTGGTCATAAATGGACCATAGCGCCCTGAGCATGCAATAGCCATGAAAGTATCGTTACAAGAAACTATAACTATTATGTTAGAAAAGAACGAGTATTCGTTCTCTGACGCAGCCATGGTTGAGTTTTGTTATAGGGAAACAAAATTCATCGTATTCCCTTTATCAGTTTCCACTGAGGAATTTTCTGGTGATGTGACAGGTCTGAAGCAGTACCGCCCTATAACAGGCAACGAGAATGTTCCTAGGAATATTATTTATTATTATTATACGATTAATTAAGATGATCAGCTCGTCATTTTTTTATCACGTAACGGATTTGTAAAGGGGCGCCAAT
>JADKLZ010061306.1:0-12145 GCA_021533235.1 Biomphalaria straminea | reverse complement strand
TGTTTACTTTTTTATATTTAAAAATGCTGATGATATCAATTATCATAATTGAGACAGTGACATACACAAGTTACAAACAATGAAACATACAAAGTAACATAATACTATAATACAGTATTAAACCTTGAAGTTTACATTGCACTAGTAGTCACTAGCTTGACTATAGGCCTATTGACAATTGAATAAATAAGGCAATATGATTATAGATCAAGATTATTAATATTATCTATGATGATTATGATTATAGACTGGTAGATCTATAAGTATAGAATTATAATCAGTGTATTCGTTTCATTCACTGTCTGTATTATGTATATTCGTGTGATGTGAAAGTGGAGTAGATCGACAATCTTTATCTTGAGTATTCTACACTAGAGTCTATATAATTATATGTGACTAGATCTAATCTATATAAATATAGATCTATAAATATTTATATTGATCTCATTATTCTCATGTAATGTATAATTATAGTAATTTAGTTTGGTCTATCTAAGTCTAAGTAGTCTAAGTCTAAAAGTCTAAGTCGACTAAGTAGGTATCTTATTATATATCATCCGTTATATGATATGATACGGACATTACTTCAAAAAAGAAGATGATCTAGATCTAAAGAAAAAATAGAGTGGATCTTATGAATTTTAGATCTATGGTTTATTTATTTTAACTTGAAATAGATCTAGATCTATATAGATCTAAGTCTATGTGTTGTAGCTCTAGATATAGAGAACTAGATTCTATAGATTATGTTTCGGTTTTTAAAAAATGCGTATTCGAAATGTAAAATACCCAGATTTAGGTATTAATATACCCATTTTGGTAGGTCCGCATTAATCATTTATTATATCTATTAAAGTAGATCTATGTCTATTAGTCTATAATTGATAATATTATTTTAAAAAAATATTATTATATAAAAGATCTAGTTATGAATATTTACTATAAACAGAATCAGACAAATGAATTAGATAAAGTTACTTTGGTCAATCAACACTCTGGTTGGCAAAATGGAGGACTCTTCAATACTGTGAAAATACGATAACTGCATGGGTTGGTTTGGAATTGTATTTTGTAACTTTCAAAAATTATCCTTCAGGAGAGATAACGAAAAAAAAAAAAGGTTGGACAACGCAAATAAAGGACCAGCCTCTCTCTCTTGATATCTTGTTAAGAACAACTGGTGACGTGGAAAAGTGGAGGATTTGGTTACGCGGGACAAATGATAATGATTACATTTACATAAAAGAAAATTCCAGATTTTGTGTAAAATACCCAAATGTGGAAGTACTGAAAAAAGCTATTTTTATGGGGTGGCCTTAAAAAAATAACTTTTGTGACGATCACTTATTCGGGAAAATTTTATATATTACAAAACATTGTAAGAAAATGGATGAAGTTTTTAGAGATCTAATCAAATTAAGCGTAGGAAAGTTTTACTCTCATTGCAGGCCAGTCTTGGTGACTGGCAGAGTAAATTTCTTCTTTGGCATCATCATGATTTTCTCCACATTGCACCATGCGCTAAAAAAGATGCGCGACGGCACTCCGCTAGTAAAAACTAGGAGCTGGTGTTCCATTAGTATAGTTCCATGGTCGGATGAAAGTAAACTGTATTCATATATAAAATTATTTTTTTTTTGTACTAACAAAAATAGGTGCCGGTAGGCCGGTACTCATGATAGATTGCCTAACTTTCAACTACTAATAAATTAACAATTAACGTTGAAATACTATAAAAGTAATAATTTTTCCCGACATTTAAAAAAAAGGTTCCGGTACAAGTACCGGTGCGTACCATCACAAAAATATATGTTTAACTTAATCTTCTTTCATTTACATTTTTTTTGCGGGGTTATTGCTACTTAATACATTGATACCGGATCGATTTATATAGGGCCTAAGTATACAAGCAGGATCTCAAGCATTGGGTACATTTATTTTTTAAATACAAAGTTTTATGGAAGAGGCAATCATGGGCGCCCGCAGGGAGGTGCCTCTGAATTCTGAGTAGTCACGTTTTAACCATTAAAAAATATTAATGAAATACTTCTTCCAGATGTTTCTTTTTATTACGTAGATGTAGATTTAATCAGAATACAGGCTACGCAGTATACTAGAGAAAGCCGAGAAGATCGAAAAGAGCTGGGAAACCATAAAAAGAAACTAGCAATAGACTGGCCGGGATTCTAGCTTTTGCTGTCTTTGTTCACGTGACTGAGCCAACCTCTAAATTTGCAAAATAAAATAACCTATCAAAATTGTATCTTCAACCAATCAGAAATTCTCTATTAGACAAATGGTGCAAAGTTGGAAAAGCCTGGCTAAAATACCCCAGCTAACTAGGTCTTTCGGTTGACTTTGACCGGATCTAGATTAAAATAATAATTACATGAAATGAAATTTAAAACAATACACAAACCAAAATGTCTAACGATTGGAACGTGAGAGGGGTGCAAGTGCACCACAATGTACTTCATTGCGGACGCCAATGCATTCTTAATTCAAGAGTTAAATAAATTAATATTCAGAAAAAGTTTGCGCATCGTCTTCTAATTCTAAATCTAAAGGCCTATAATTGGATCATTGTTAGTTCCCGAACAAGTAATGCTTCTACTGAAGTACAGTTGTAGAGACATGCTATTATTTTAACTAGAATAAGCAAATCTGTAGTTCATGTCCGACCATGTATGATTTATTATAGGCTTGAAATTCTTTGCAAATTTGTCTAAATGTGCACATAGATTTAGTTATTATGAATTCCACAAGGTCGACTTTGACAGACATTCGTATGGTGATTTAACAGAAGGCAGGAGATCCGCTGGTCTTCCACTGCTAAGGTACACTGGTGTATGCAAAAGCGACATAATGCTCTTCAAAGTCGGCACTAACAGCTGGGAAAAAGTGGCACTAGATAGATCCACAAGAAAAGTAACCTTTAAAAGAAAGTCCTGGATTGCAGATGCCAAGCACAATAGAAGCAGAAATAATGATGAAAGTACAAAGGATTGGCCTCTTTACTCACACAAGAAGTTACAAGGAATAAAATCATTTAAAGTTTAAAATCACTAAAAATTTTTTTTTATGACATTGTGTATCGAAAAGTGCTGGGTACTTGAAATAAGCTAGTACTAAAAAAACAACACAGATCTTGGGTAAAATACTCATCAAATAAAGTACTGTAAATGTGCACTTTCCCGCACTATTTTTAACTCTTTTTCTTTTTATAGCCTCAATCTTGTTTGATCTCAACCATCCGTTTTTTTGTGCAGAATTTTTTTCTCTATCAGGCACACTTATTATTATAGCATAATAATGTCAGTTTAATTTATAAAGAGAACTGAAAAATGCAAAGTTATATAGGGAAAAAAGCCACTTCCGGCCCAATAGTTTTGAAAAAAGATACGAAACGGAATAGTGCAACAAACCCTATTATACATAAAACACTGAACCATAATCTTCAAATTCAAAAACATAATTAAATAAAATACCCAGAAAGACACAAAGAAAAAGGCACATTTCTCGTCCCATATGCTAGGACCAATTTGTACAAAAGCACCTTCTTCCCTAGCGCTATTAGAGCATGGAATGGATTGCCGGAGCAATTGCCGGAGCTAGCCAGGAAAACCAATGACGTAGCAGAATTTAAGTCATTGGTTAATATGCATGACTGAATGCATGACGCGTAGGACGTAATCATCTTCTTTTTTTTGAAGTAACGTCTGTATTGTATAAGATAAGATAAGAAGCTTGATGGGCAAAGGTTAAGAAAATTGACGATTAATTAGTTACATACATACAATTATTAAATGCTTGGGCCTGAATTATACCTAGTGTGAGTTAACACTTGTCTTCAAAAATAGAAGCATTACAGATAGTTGAATCAAGCCTAACAACACCAATATTGAAGTAATAGACTCTTTGTTCTTGCTCTTCAAACCGCAAAGATAAAGAAAGATTTCTGGGCAATATATATTTTCTTGGTAAATTCATATAAAATCAGTCACTGCCCCTTTGTGGGAGTCACCTAAAAAAGATAGTGAACGGAAGTAGTTGGAACAAAATCAGAATGCCATTGATTATTTTAAACAGTATGATCGAAATCACCCATGTTCTAGCTTCTTATGATGTTTTACATCCAGTCGAATTGTTAGTAATAACATCAGCATAGCTGCTCAATGTTTCATCTTCTAAAAAGTATAATCTCTGATAGATTTATATGCTGGCAACCTGGTAGACTTCGAGATGTATTAAATCAGAATGATAGGCCAGTGGCTTACGCATCAAGATCTCTACAGACTGTGAAAAACGTTGAAACAGATCAAAAAACATTAGAAGAAATCAACAAAATGCCATTGTCATCTACATCTCAAAGTATTCAAAGAGTGTTTCTTTGTCTTCTGAAGTATAAAAACCTTCTGAAATATAAGCCAGGCAAAGAAATGCCTGTTTCTCTTACACTTTCACTAGCATCGCAGCCAAAGAAATATCCATCAAGTGATGATTGTGACGCACAATTGCATCTTACTGTAGATATATCAGTGGAAGATGGAAAAATGAAAAATTCAATATTGATAGAATGGTCAAACATTTTCAAAGTAAAAGGCATTTTTATGACTTAAATGACGTTAAAAATTTGAAAAATCGTCCTTTTCATTGTAAGATGTTAAATTTGCAAGGGCATAACCATTTCTATTTTAAATGATTTTATAAGTTAATCTTATTATTGCCAGATTACTTGAACTAGATTATTACTTTATTGTTTGCTTGTCGTACCCAATAGCTTCGGAAACACTGATTTAAGTGAAATTGTTTTGGTAGACACTACTCGAAACCAATTTTAAAAATTAAATTTAAAAAGCATAATTATTAAATTAGCATGCAAAATCAATTAATATTGTTTGATACAATCTACATTTTGGAAGATTTGGTACAGTGAAAATCATTAATCAGTTACGACCTACTCTTCTCCTTTTCAATGAACAGAGCATTGATGACACAGTATAAGAAGGTTTTAAAATAATAATAAATAAATAATAATAAATACACATTTATAATTTAAATAGTTGTATTAATTAGGTGTCCTCTCCATAACATTACGACCTCCGACCACACAAAGGATCTGGGTCATTGGGGAGGGGTTAAAGGCTGTTAATACTGGGTCGTTGGTACCAGTAAAACTAAACGTCTCTTTATGTAATGATTCTTTATATAGCACCGCATAAGCTTCGTTTTGTAAGAAAGTAACTAGAAAAATATGTTCTTCTTTCTTCAAATCTCAGATTTCATAAATTCATTACTACATATTTTATTGTGATTTCCTAAGAATCTACCAGACTACATCTGTCCATGTTTATTCATGGTTACATCACTAACATTTACAAGGAGTCCATTACAAGACGTCTGGTTATTCTCAGAGAAATCAAAATATTTTTTTCCGGTATCACTATAATGGGATTGACAGTATACCTAAGTCTATTGATCCTCTGAACTACACTCTATATCATCATCAGTCTGAATGTAGAAATGAGTAACGATATTTCTGAAGAAGACTCCTTTTTAGCGGCCCACGTAAGGGGAAAAAGCCGCTATTAGGTTTGTGGAAAATGTCCGTCTGTCCGTCTGTCCGTCTGTCACACTCAGGGCGCCGAAACTAGAAGAGATACGAAAAATATTTTTTCACCATTAAATGCGGCTTGAAAAGTTTAGGTGCAACGGCTACTTTTAGTTTTCTAAAAGCAAACCGTTTAATTTATAAATATTATTATGTAAGCGATTTTTTAATAATAAAACACCAATTGTGAAGCAATTAGGTAAATATAAGGGAGGAAATGTTACTAGAAAAAATGCTCTTAACATGTAGATATCACGCACATTTTTTAAAATGATTTTCTGTCTGTCTGTCCGTCTGTCCGTCTGTCAGACTCAGAGCGCCAAAACTAGAAGAGATACGAAAAATATTTTTTCACCATTAAATGCGGCTTGAAAAGTTTATATGCAACGGCTACTTTTAGTTTTCTAAAAGCAAACCGTTTAATTTATAAAATTAATTATTCAAGCGATTTTTTAATAACAAAACACCAATTCTAAAACAATTACGTAAATGTAAGGGAGGAAATGTTACTATTAGAAATGCTTCAGGCATGTAGATATCATGCACATTTTTTAAAATGAATTTTTAGCAGCGGCTTTCGTGTACTAGCGTAAAGCCCGGAAATGACATGATTCTAAACTAATTGCTTAAATTTAAAAAAAAATCAGATTTTTTTTTTAAAATTGTTTAGTGCCCCCATTAGAATAAAACAAGCATATTTCTGTGCGTTTTGTCTGTTGGTTGGTCTGTCCGTCACGGTTAGAAAAAAAACACTAAAGGCTTTTCAAAATATGATTTAACTTTTACTGTTCTTTCAGAAATATTGCGATAGTTTAAGGATAGGAGCACACAGGAATTGAGCCAGGCGAATAGGCGGATCTGACAGGGATCCGACTCCGACGGGGGCCGCCTCTGAGTTTGTGTATCACACAAACTCTCTTTGTAATCTTGTTTTTTTTTACTGATAATCATTCGCACTATGGCGGATTGAGGGTTAAACATAAGCAGCTTAACTTTTTCCGTGATAGCATTTCTCTTATCTGAGCAGCCCTCAGCCTGAGAGAAAGATTTTCTGTAATACATGATTAAGTTGTCGCATTATAGGTTGCTTTGTTTATTTAGTCTTATTTTTCTTTTTTTTTTACGCAAACTATTTCGTAATTTATTAATATTCAAAGTGATATAATTACAGTCACATTTATTTCATGATAACGCAAATGTTTTGCTAAGTGAGTACACAATTTGTGTTGATAAATAATGTTTTTGTTTTTTTAAACGCAGAAAGTAATTTCAAAATAATTGTTGATACTGATAACAACGTTACAGATGAGGACACTATGAAAGCACTTTGCTCATCCTCCATTCCTAACGGTAAATATTGTAATTATAAAACTTTTACAACGAAGAACGTACAAGTAATCTTGCATTATATTTAAGGTTGGGTTAGAAAATGAATTTTTCACTTAATTTTTTTTATTGTTTTTGTTTACAGAAGAGATCAGTGAGAAAAATTTGTCATCGTCTTTACGATATAAAAGAAAAAGAAAACTGCTTGAATCAAAAACAGACCAAGAAAACTTAATTGAAGAGATGGAAAAAAGAGATCTGAAAATACAAGAGGCATTAGATGAAAAGTTTGCTAAGTTTGAAAAAGAATGGACTGAAGAAATGAAATTTGCTTCTCAATTTATGTCTGAGCTACAAACTCAATGTGACACATTGTCACAAGAGATCAATGACGTTAAAGAGAAGGAAAGAAATGTAGGTTTTATTTAAATTTCCTAAACTTGCATTTGTCAAGGAAACTTACAAAGAATTTTTTTTTCTTTACTAAGGATAATTGTTCCTATTTATCAATCCATAATCAGTTATCATTCCAGTCTATCAATGTGTATATTTAACCATCTATTTATAAACATAAATATATCTACCAATCTATAAATCTATAAAAAAGAGATTGAAACACAATTTAGCTAAGCATCTGCTGTTAAAAGCAAACTGTGGAAAAGTAAGATAAAATGTTATTCTTAGTGAAAGTTGGGCACTAATTTCTAATCCAGAGGAAGTAATTCTAGCCTTTCAGACTAAATGAAAAAAAAAAAAAGGTAGCAGATATTAGGAAACAAGTCACGCTATTTTGCGATAAATAAGGATTTGTGTAAAAAATTACCCATTTATCCACAACCTTATCCTTATTATAGCCTTGATCTTAAACCATAATACTATTAATGCTGGTCGCTACCCAACACCCAAACTAACCCTAACTACAATTTAATTAATGTAAGCTGTTAACGTGCACATTTACTAAGTAACATGCCAATTCAAAACATCAACGAATTATCTTAGTAAGTCTACAATCTACATAATACTTTGGCAATATGTACATAAATGGGTTTAAAAGAAATACATTTAATGTAAGGACACGATTAGGAATTAGTTTGAAAATGTAAAATATGCAATTTTTATTCGCATTTTCGACCCATTATGTTTTTAGTAGATGGCATAATATAAAATTAGCACTGACTGTTTGCTCCACTTATATGCCTAATATTAATTCTCTACATTTTTAAATCATGTTGCTCTAGACAAGTCTTGGGATCTAAAATACTATTTAATTATATCTATCTTCTGTTAAAAGGTCTTTTATAATGAAAGATTTGGTGGACATGCATAATAGATCTCAATCTGAAAATTTGACAAATACAGCTAACATAGTAATCCTGAAAATCTAGAAAAGTACATCATAAATTACTTTAGTTTAAAAAAAATGTGTTTAAAAGCAAATATTTTGATTAAAAAGTCGAAAAATACTAATAATATATGTAGGACTATTTTTTAGGACGTAGAGTGTAAATGTTTTTGGGTTGGGTGAAAATTGATATTGGTAATCAGATTCTCTTTAAAAAATATGTGTTGGGAGGAGTAGAGTTACAAAGCTGGCCATAAGAATTTGATGTAACAGATACTAAAATTCAAGTGTTTTGAGGGGCCGACAAGGAAAAAAGGGGAGAGAAAAGTGATTTAGAGTTTAACAGACGAGAAGTGAGTGTTTTTGGGAGGGCGATTTAAAGTGGGAAGTTCTAATTAATCTTTACTAGCATACATTAGCAAAAATAGAGGTTGTAGAAATAGAGGAAGCCTTATTGAAGGTAAAACAAAGGGGGATACGTCTAAAGTGTTAAGTGAGCATTTGCAGGATGTATTCAAAAAAAAATGCTAAGCTAAATAAAAACAGCTTAGAGTCTAATTAATTTTTAGCATAAGAACTGAAAAGATGCAAAGTCATATTGTGTAAATTAGACTAGGCCTTATTTGTTACAGAGGAGAGATATTTGGAGGAGGGGGAAAAAAGTATCAACAATATGGATACTAGACTTAGCTGGCCAAAGGCATGAATGAGGGAGGGTTTTACATTTTAATATTATAGTGTTATATTTAATAAAAAAATTGAAGGGGTTCATGGCTAAACACACACGTAAAATGGGAAAAACTGTGCGCTCGAAGTCAGTGGGTAATGTTCTTTCAGACTACTATTATATAATACATAGCCAACAAAATTTATCTAATCATAGATATGTTTTCTTTTATAATATATATATATAAATCCACAGAGTGATGCTAATAACAAGATTGAACAAATACTGCAACGGCAACAAGATTTCAAAAAGACTTTAGATGATTTATCAGAGAGGCTTTCTGTTGTCGGTAATACAAAAATATTTAAACTAAATAATTATTATGAAAAAATTATTGTAATGGAAGTAAAAATCACATTATTTAAATCCCTTTTTTACAACATTTGGGTATACAAAAATCGCACGTTTAAAAAAAGAAAAACACAAAGGAAATTTATACATAATATAGGTCATGGGCGTAGCCAGGGGGGGGGTCTTAGGGTTCAAACTTACTTACTGATTTTTAGCGGCAACCGTAAGGGGAAAAAGCCGCTATTAGGTTTGTGCAAAATGACCGTCTGTCCGTCTGTCACACCCAGGGCGCCAAAACTAGAAGAGATACGAAAAATATTTTTTCACCATTAAATGCGGCTTGAAAAGTTTAGGTGCAACGGCTACTTTTAGTTTTCTAAAAGCAAACCGTTTAATTTATAAAATTAATTATGCAAGCGATTTTTTAATAACAAAACACCTATTCTAAAACAATTACGTAAATGTAAGGGAGGAAATGTTACTATAAGAAATGCTTCCGGCATGTAGATATCATGCACATTTTTTAAAATGAACTTTTAGCAGCGGCTTTCGTGTACTAGCGTAAAGCCCGGAAATGACATGATTCTAAAGTAATTTCTTAATTTTTAAAAAAAATCAGATTTAAAAAAAAAAATTGTTTAGTGCCCCCATTAGAATGAAACAAGCATATTTTTGTGCGTTTTGTCTATTGGTTGGTCTGTCCGTCACGGTTAGAAAAAAACACTAAAGGCTTTTGAAAATATGATTTAACCTTTACTGTTCTTTCAGAAATATTGCGATAGTTTAAGGATGGGAGCATACAGGAATTGAGCCAGGGACTTAGAAGGAAGATCCGAAACATCTTGCGAATAGGCGGATCTAACAGGGATCCGACTCCGACGGGGGCCGCCTCTGAGTTTGTGTATCACACAAACTCTCTTTGTAATCTTGTTTTATTTGATTTTGTTAACTTTAGGCGAGATTTCAATACTAAACCATCATTTAGCCAAGCGCAGCCAAGAGTTTTTGAGTTTAAAACCCACTAACAGGGGGTTTTGCAGTTAAACCCTTCTCTTCTATAAAACAAAACAAACAAAAATAACAATGTAAACGACAATTTCGAAATTCCAAGAGCATAGCTAAAGGGGGGGGGGGAGTTTGATTTGAAAACCCCCTCCCAAATTTTCGATAAAACCCTTTCTTCAATGTAAGACTATCTATACATCAGTCACCGGCTTCTATAAGCGTAGCCAAGACGGGTTTAGTGTTTACCCCCCCCCCCAGTGGGGCTGACCGTTAAAAACCCTTTCTTCAATATATTAAAAGCAAATTACACACTCAAAAATCTATGAGCGCAGCCAAAGGGGTTTTAAGTTTTAAACCTCTTATAACAAAAATAATTACGCACTCAAAATGCTATGAGCGTAGCCAAAGGGGGGGGGGTGAGTTTAAACCCCTCTTCAGCGGGGTTTAAATCAAAAAAATACTTCTTCAATATAAGGAAAGGAAATTACACACTAAAAATGTTATGAGCGTAGCCATAGTTGGTTTTGAGTTTAAACCCTCCTTCAGCGGGGTTTGAAGCTAAAATTCTATGAGCGTAGCCATAGTGGGTTTTGAGTTTAAACCCTCTCTTCAATTTAAAAAAAAGCAAATTACACACTCAAATTATAAGATCGATGCCAAAAGGGGTTTTGACTTTAAACTCCCCTCCAGCGGTTTTGAGGCTAAAAAATAAAAATACCTCTTTAATATAAAAAAGCAAATTAAATGCTATGAGCGTTGCCAAAGGGGTTTTGAGTTGTAATCCCCTTTTTCCGTGGGATTTAATGCTAAAAAAAACTTTTCAATATAAAAAAGAAATTACACACTCAAAATTCTATGAGCGTAGCCAACCCAATGGGGTTTAGAGTTTAAACCCCCTTCTTCAGAGAGTTTTATTTTAAGTTAAAACCGCCTACGGATGATTTTGAGTTTAAAATCCACCTACCGAGAGCTTTGAGGTTGAAGAAACATTATAAACTATATAGTATTAATTTATATTGGAATTCATTTTAAAATTCATACATTCACCTGTTTTTTAGGGGACCCGACAGGGTAATAGATGGTATTAGTTTTTTTTGTGTTCTATCCGCCTGTCTGTCCGACGGCCCGTTTTGATCTCATAAACTAGAAAGTATATTTAAATACTAAAATATTTCTAGGGCAAACAACACAGCAAAAGGGATTTAAAGATGATCATCATTATCAGTAGTTACCACCTTGTGCAATATTTTAATGTTACACAATGCAGAGTTATAATAATAAGAATAATCACAAATATCTGTTATTTACAAAGTGCGAAATCCAGCAATCTATAAAATACCAGTAACGTCCAGGTCCAGGCATTCTATAAAAAACTACAACTGCTTAAATTTTAAGTATTTTATTAATAATATAAATTTCTCAGGATAATATAACTCTTCATCGAATACGAAGATTAGTGAGGATTGCAGTATTCCACGTGGCTGTGAAGTCCCAGCTGTGACCTACTTGTTTTACCACACCCAGGAAATAATAATTCTATTTTAAGTAGTAATCTAAATAATTCACTAATCTTGTTATTTAAAGTGTGAAGTATGCTTAATTACAACTTGAGTGTAATAGATGAAAAGCTAATAGAAACGATGTTTCATATTGTGTTGTAGGAAAGTCGAAAAAAATTGGTCTGCTATGTAATGAAGGCAAATACAAGTGCTAAAGCGAAAACGCTTGAATAGATTTTGATAAAGCTGAAAATACGTTTCGTTATTACGATGGTGAAAATCATTACCTTATGTATCATGTTAAGAAAATACAAAAACATGCATAAATGTACCCTGCGGGACCA
>JADKLZ010061302.1:35933-50297 GCA_021533235.1 Biomphalaria straminea | reverse complement strand
AGCCAGTGCTGTCCAGCATAAACAAGTTAATTTTAGGCATCCAATCAACGAAAGAGGTTAAGGAAAAATAGCAGACGTCAGCTTCTAGAAGGTCAAAGTTACTAAAATAATTATTTGAGAAATTTTCATGAGTCTGGAATGTACGATTGAAAAAAAGTATAAATAAGGGCGAAGTCAGTTAGTCGGGGTCCTTGCATACTAATGGGTCTTGTAGAGCAATGGTCATCACATAGTAACGGTTCTTGTAGACTATTAGGTCATAGAATAGTAAAAGTTTGGTAGTGTAATATGTCTTTTGTTAGTATATTTGCGGGTCCATTAGGTAAAGTTTAAGTTTTATTAGTTGAAGTTATTGAAAGTAAAATATTTGTACCTTTAAGTTTCATTTTATTAAGATGTTGTTATTAAATTGATAAGTTAATTATATCTGAAAGTTACAGCAGCTTAGTAGTTTGAAAGAATCAAATTCTGTTTCAAAAATCTATCTATCCATATATTAATTCATCCAACCATCTATCTAAACCTTATATAAATTTCTATTTCAATAAAAGTTGTCTTTAAAGTGTCTAAACTTCTAAAGTGGACTAATGCTCTTTCTTCCCTAGCGCTATTAGAGCATGGAATGGTTTGCCTGAGCTAGCCAGGAAAACCAGTGACTTGGTAAAAAATTTAAGTCACTGGTAAATATGAATGACTGAATGCATGGCTCGTAGGACGTAATCATCTTCTTTTTTTGAAGTAACGTCTGTATTATATAAGAAAAGATAAGATATACGGCATTCCGAAAAAAAAAAGAAAGGGAAAGAGAGTTTTGTGCCCAACATCTATATGTCTTGTCTGCCTACCTTCCTATCTATGTCTTTACATCTATCTGTTTGCCTATCAATCAATCTATCTATCCATACACCATCCATCTATCTAGGCCTAATATATCTTTTTATTAAAAAACATTTTGGCTTTAAAGTTGCAAATTCTTTTCTTCGATTTTGTTTTCCTATCACTTTCTTTCTTTGCCTCATTTCTATTTGCTGGTCCGAATTCATTCGCAGAAATGTTTTGTACAAAAAAACAACAAAACAACTGAAAATTAACTTCTTTCAACCATCGACATCATTGGCTTAAAGTCGGACAGAATGTAAGTCACAATTGGGCCAGTATGAACTTATTTTCTTTCTTTACAGAGAGTTAATCGGTTTCTGTATTTGTACTATTAAGACACAAAAGCTCGTCATTGCGTAGCCTAGTCTTTTCCAAACAACTTTCAACATACGCTTACTATTACATCAATTACTATTGGTTCTCTCAAAAAAAAAAAGAAAAAGAATAATTATGGAAAATAATAAACGAAAAATAAAATTGTTCATAAAAACTAAACATTTATATTATACTAGTCGACCGGCGGCATAGCATACGCCGCTATTTTCCAGGGCAGGACTTAGGCACTACAACATATGCGACCACAGTGGGTCCCGCACTTTCATTGGACCGTGCTAATTTTTTAGGTATATAAATGATTAAATCAAGTTACATGAAGTTAATTCCTTTTTCCAGTCTATATTTATTTATGTCTATGCTATTTTGTGAATGAAAATAGTGTGGATTTTGATACACCATTTCCATTCACACCATGATGCGCCGTGGGATCTTCCCATTTACTTGTTATAAGTGAATTCATGAATAAAAAATACACCAACATATGCGACCACAGTGGGTCCCGAACTTTCTTTGGACCCGTGCTAATTTTTAGGTGTATAAAATATGAAATTGAACCATTTTATAAAACATAACAGATTCCCCGCGGCCTCTTGATTTACCAGGAGCCCCCTGGAAATCTCCTGAAATGTTATTAAATGCTATGCCTCCGGTCCAAAAAGTCCTGGAAATTTCCGGACATTATTAAAATCGTTTTAAAGTAAAATGTGAATGAAAATAGTGCGGATTTTGGATATATTATTTCTCATGCACATCATGCTGCGCTATGGGATCTTCCCATTTGCTTGAAGTAAAGTGAATGCGTGAATTCATGAATGAAAAATACTATGAATGAAGCTAAAAAAAATGGCTAATTGACCTTAATTTACGCGATATTAAGAATATAGCTGCACTCATGCAACAATTCTTTAGAAAAACAAATTTGAATGTTAATTTGATTAAATGGACTATAATAAGTATGTTCATGTGCTAAAGCATAAAACTATACTTGCGAAGAGAAGTTCTATAATCTTCTTAGAGTTGAATTCAAGTTTTAGATCTAGATCTAGGAATAGAGAGATGAGTTACCTTTCGTAATCATGTCTAATGAACGAATGTGCGTAATTAAAGTACTTTCTAAAGTGAAACCTGAGAGTATACTTTATCTGTGTATTGTTGTTGTTCTAGTTTCAATAGTCTAACGACACAATAATGTGGAAATACGTTTAATATTATGACAATAATCTGAGATGAAGAGATAATTATATAAACACCACTTTCATTCACAAAATAGTGCGGATTGTGATGCACCAACTTCTATTCACACCGCGTGCGTGCGCCATGGGATCTTCCCTATTTACTTGTTGCTGGCATGTTGCTCGTTTGACTTCTTACTTTGAGAAATAATATATAGATAATAATGTTATAACTCCGTCATGCGCACCACCATCTAAGCTAGTAACATGGTTACTGTGTGATGTCAACCGTGACACACGGTCAAGTGTTGGAGACCTGGGAGTTAGGGGACTCACGAGCGGGAATTCACGAGCGTGCTGTAAACAACATGAAGAAAGTCATCTTCTGGAGTTGTTCTGTATATAATGCTAGTCTTGTATATATATGTTATGTTGAAATGCTTCACTATTAAAAGGCACTTTATATTAAAAGGGTCTTGTTTCTTCACAACTGTCGACCACGACAAGATACGACGAGAAAAAGTAAGTGAAAATGTCGATGTACAAAATATTTCGAAAAGCAGGCAATGAAAGAACTTTAAAAAGTTCATAGCACTAAAAATAACACAGGAGGAAGAAAGAAAAAAAAGGAGATTTAATAGGAAAGAAGCTAGAAAGAAAGAAGAAAATAGTAGAAAGAAAGAAAACTTACAACTAGAACTAAAACTTCAAGAAAAGAAAGACAAATAACAGCTAAATGAAAAAGAGGAACACTTTGGCAAATACAAAATTTTGGACAGAATGTCTCCATTCGACGAGAGCCAGAACGAGTGCATTGACTCATATCTAATTAGGTTTGAGGACATAGCAACAGCCTGCAACCTCCCTCAGTCAGAATGGGCAAGAAGCCTTATGGGGCGATTGAAAGGGAGAGCCATGAATATCTGCATACAAATGAGAGAAGAAGAAAAACAGATTACGGGGTCGTGAAGGAGGCTTTTCTAAGACAATTTGGCTCCACAAATTACGAAGACCGAAAGAGATTGAAAGAGTCGACACCTCTAGCGAACGACGATCCACAAATATTTGTCACCAACATGTCGATTTACTTCGATCGATGGATAGACCTGTCAAAAGTTGATCACAAATATGAAACCCTCAGAGAACACATCATAATGCACGCTGTGATGGAAGCTTACAATAATAATGTGAAAACATACGTCACGGAGAGAGAACCAAAGACCATCAGCAGCCTGATAGCACAACTAAGACAGTATAAGGCTGAACACCCAAGGGAAGTGTTAGCTAGAGAGAACCCAACGGCCACATCAGCTTTTATGTTGAGCAACGCTGTTAGAATGCTGACTGCAAACCCTCAATAGAGAAGAGAGAAAGCTGGCAAAGCCCAATATATACAGAAAGAAAAGTGAAATATGAACAAATGAGCCCAACATATAGATATCTAAGAGAACGCAAATAAGAGCCCAACATAAACATATAGAAGAGGGAAAGATGGAGAAAAGAGCCCAACATATAACTACAAGGAACGAAAATGCCGACGTAATCAGCAAAGGGTTTGTTTTCAATGTGAAATATGTGGTAGAACAAACCACTCTACAGAGACTTGCATCTAAAACCGACGCAATAAAGTTTGGAACAACAGACCAAGAGATCGAGCTTTTGCTGCCAAACATGGTAGTAATTTACAGGATATCAATGTTTTGTGGGAGTACAGATGACCAACGTACTGTACGTTACAGGTGCAACCGCAATTTTAGTCGCAAAAGAATTCGTCAACCCACAAGAGTACACAGGAAGAATCAAGACTGTGTTGGTTACACTGGTCAAGTAACTACACACCTGGTAGCTTGTATCAAAATACACACACCGTTCATAAGTGGTTGGCAAGAGGCTTTAGTACTAGATAATAAGCCTGACATTGGCCTTATCATTGGTTGCATTAAAGGCTCTAAATCTTTCACAGTAGAAGAATTGAACTTGTGGAAACAAAAATACACACAGAAATGTTCCATGATTACTACAAGA
Organism: Biomphalaria straminea; assembly: GCA_021533235.1. Lineage (NCBI taxonomy): Eukaryota > Metazoa > Mollusca > Gastropoda > Planorbidae > Biomphalaria > Biomphalaria straminea. The sequence continues at coordinate 45,885 of JADKLZ010061302.1, read as the reverse complement.
GCTCAGAATAAAGCAGAAGAAGTGCTAAATACAAACGATAAGATACAAGTTCCTTATAACTGTTAATGAAAATATGAAACAGAACATAGCGATATGAGAAGCCATAATGAAGTAAACAACTCGAATAAAATTTCCACAGAATGTCTCGACCCACTTCGAATTAAAACAGAAAAGTTTGTCAGCGAACAGAAAAATGATCCGGGTGTAATAAAACTCATAGATAATGAAGTTGCACCAAGACGAGGCCTAATCAAGATAGGCGAAGATGGTGTCTATGTGAGAGAAATTCATTTGAAAGCAGGCAAGTCACAATAATTGTGCTTATTCCAAAGAAATATAGAACAACAGTTTTAAATCTTGCACATGACTCCCCGTTTGCCAGACATATGGTGGTAAAAAGAAATTTGAATAGAATCTTGAGTACATTTTTTGGACCTAAAATTACGCAAGAAGTAAAGGCCTATATAAAATCTTGCCATATTTGCCAAACGTAGGGAGCAAAGGGAACATATATGCAAGTTTCAATACAAACAACAAAACTTAGTGCAATGCCATTTGAGAAGATAGCTGCTGTACATATTATTGGACCAATGCCAGTAATATCCGGTGGAGGCCATCATTATATACTGACTGTTGCAGACATGTGTACACGGTTTCCACTGAAAAGAATTTATTTCGAAAATGTGGAAGACGCACTAACAAAAATATTTTCAAGAACAGGTTACCCTCGTATAATACTCAGTTAAAATCAAATTAATTCGGGCAAATTTGCAAGACTGTAAATATTCAACAACAATTTACCACTCGAGCCCAACCTCAAACAGATGTAATGTGCGAACGCCTGAACTCAGCACTGAATACAATGCTGAACAAAGTAGCACAAGACAACCCAAGAGACTAGGAAAAGCAGATAAACTCCATACTGTTCGCCTTCTCACCATTCTAGATGCTCTATGGCTAACCTATAAGAGGACACATACAGAGACTTTCTAGTTAATAGGAACATAGAACAAGACGTACTGACAGGATACGATCTTGTCATCAAAACAAGACAAAATATAATTGAAGCATGCGAAACAGTCCAAAAGCAAGCAACTAAAGAGAAACCAGAACTATTGAGAAAGCTAAATCAAGGACGAAAGTTGAGAACACTACAAGTTGGTGATAATGTCATGGTTCTGCTGCCTGACAAAAACAACCAGCTATTTATAAAATGGCAGGACCCATTCCAAGTCACAAAAGTGATTTACAAAGGTCGACCGGCACACATCAGGGACCGAAATAAAGTATTTCACATCAATATGCTGAAGCTGTACATTCCCAGACCGTTTACTCTTACAACGAACAGTAAGAAAGACACGCAAGACTGTCAGAGAGTCATGATGGTAGAAACAATAGACAAACAGATGAATTACCATGCCCAGTCATTGAGAGCTGTGAAACTGTGAAAGATATGGACACATCACACCACCAGGATCCAGTTAAACAAGATATCGATAAACTGCTAGCTCAATGGGCGCCAATGTTCACAGATCAACCGGGTAGAACAACTGACAAAAAACACACTATCCAACTGATTGACACAAAGCCCCAAGCCATATCCAGTTTCCTTACACCATGAACAGATACTGAAAAATTGAAACGCTTTTAAAAATGGGAATAATTAATACTTCTACATCCCATACTCAGCTCCTAGTGAAACAGAAGGAAACAGTCGGAAAGATGCGGCTATGCTTAGACTACCGAAAACTAACGCCATTACAGTGAAAGATACATATCTTAAGATTAACATAGAGAATATTATACCTAAACTTAGAGGTGCAAAATACTTCATTACGGGGTACTCTAGACTCAGCCAGAGTTTATTGGCAAATTCCACTAGATGAATATGCTAAGCCACTTACAGCCACTTACTTACCCCTGTCGAAGTCGGATCCCTGTCAGATCCGCCTATTCGCAAGATGTTTCGGATGTTCCTTCTAAGTCCTTGGCTCAATTCCTGTATGCTCCCATCCTTAAACTATCGCAATATTTCTGAAAGAACAGTAAAGGTTAAATCATATTTTCAAAAGCCTTTAGTGTTTTTTCTAACCGTGACGAACAGACCAACCAACAGATAAAACGCACAAAAATATGCTTGTTTCATTCTAATGGGGGCACTAAACATTTTTTTTTAAAAAATCAGATTTTTAAAAAAATTTAAGAAATTAGTTTAGAATCAAGTCATTTCCGGGCTTTACGCTAGTACACGAAAGCCGCTGCTAAAAGTTTATTTAAAAAAATGTGCGTGATATCCGCGTACGCAGAGCATTTCTTATAGTAACATTTCCTCCCTTACATTTACGTAATTGTTTTAGAATTGGTGTTTTGTTATTAAAAAATCGCTTGCATAATTAATTTTATAAATTAAACGGTTTGCTTTTAGAAAACTAAAAGTAGTCATTTCAACTTAACTTTTCAAGCCGCATTTAATGGTGAAAAAATATTTTTCGTCTCTCTTCTAGTTTTGGCGCTCTGAGTCTGACAGACGGACAGACGGACAGACAGACAGAAATTCATTTTAAAAAATGTGCGTGATATCTACATGCCAAGAGCATTTTTTCTAGTAACATTTCATTCCTTAGATTTACGTAATTGCTTCACAATTGGTGTTTTATTATTAAAAAATCGCTTGGATAATAATTTTTATAAATTAAACGGTTTGCTTTTAGAAAACTAAAAGTAGCCGTTGCACCTAAACTTTTCAAGCCGCATTTAATGGTGAAAAAATATTTTTCGTATCTCTTCTAGTTTTGGCGCCCTGAGTGTGACAGACGGACAGACGGACAGACGGACAGACGGACACTTTACACAAACGTAATAGCGGCTTTTTCCCCTTACGGGGGCCGCTAAAAAAGTCATGCCAAACAAGATCACACTGTTATCGGTGTTGATTGAGAGCCATTTATAATTACAGTTTGTTCTCTCCTTATCAGAGAATCTTTAATGCACTGATGCAATTGAACATTAAATCCAAAACATTTTAATTTTTCAAATAAACTATGTTGGTGAACTTTGTAAAACGTCTTAGAAAAATCTAGTAAGATAGCATCTTTTTGCTCACTATTATTTAAACTTTAGAAAAATCATCAATCGTCCTATTGGTTTACGTAGTCATCTGAAATACTGCTCTCGTCGTTAATACTCAGAATCGAAAATATTATTAATTTTAGCTTTAAATTTCCTAAGATCTCCACAGATTGGTCTAGATGTAAATTACAACGTAGAGTTGCTTCATAATGTAACAAAAAATCTTAGAGATTGGAGAAAATATAATCGAAATGTTTCTTACAATTAGATAACAACTTCTGGCATTTTGACCCTTCCCTTTTCACCTCAATGGACTATCACATTCGGACATCTATATCCTAGCTTTGCCTAGACCCAAACTCTTATTTTTCTAACTCTAGACTTGTTTTGATAGGTATATTATCATTATCATCTTTCCTTTGCGTTCCTCATGGAGCATAGGCCTCAGCATTAGCAAACCACTCTCTATGGTCTCTTGCTAGTTCAAGGAAATTGTGCAAATAAAAATAGGTATATAATAGAATTGAATAGGCAGCACAAAGTCTACGTATTAACAGTTTGCAGCTTGGCTGGGTAGCGTGAATTGTTATGAAGGTGTCGTGTGTTGCCTAATCTCATGAAGAGGCAAAGCATTTTTTTAAAATTAGATATTTACACCTATGAGATAAACTTTGTTAAAAATTTAAAGCTTTCAAAAATTTAAAGGTCCTCCATCTACTTAAATCCGGCCACGACTATATCACTAGCTGAGGTAGACGATTGTAGTCACATTTAATTTCCTTTGCTTGGGCCAATAAAATTATTTTGTTAAAGAAAATGTTTATAAAATATATAAAAGAAAAGAAATGCATATATTTGTGTTCATTAATTTTCGTTAACTAATTTATCCTACAGAAAATGGTGGATTTAGAATACCTTGAGAGAAAGGCAAGAGAAATGCGGCTACCTGAAAACAAACGCTATGAATGGATAAGCAAACAATTAGAGTTGAAAGAAAAAAGATTGGGTCTGAAAAACAAAATCGGAGAAATAAAACGAGCGAATAAAACAACTGAATCACCTTCTCCGGTAAATAAAGAAATAGTGTATTCAAAGTATTATAGAACATTTTATATTACATTAGGTCAGCGTTTCCCAATCTGTGATCCTTAGAACATTAATGTTTCGCTAGGTATGAATGGCGGTTACAGAGAAAAATGTATAAGCAACATTATTAACTTTATACACATTTTTGGGGGGGCTCTAATTAATAACAAAGATCAAATGATCAGATGATGCTAGTGTTTGAACGAAGAATATAAGTAAAAAGTGAAGTTACTCCTTACAGATCCTGCATATGGGGACAGAAAATCTCAAGGTCATCTATTTATTCCAACAGCTACTGGTGGGATTTTGACAACAACTAACCGCCTTTACTTAAAAATGAATTCCCCGTTATTTAATATTTTATCAATGCGGCGCTATGTATCGAAAATCAATGTTGATTACTAAATTAAAACAAAATAAATAAATTTAAAAAACAATGCTTATATTAAGGGTACTTGTATAAATTAGTTTGGATCAGTCATAAATTTGTAATAGATCTAAAAAAACATTTTTTACCGATTGTTTTTAATGCTTTTTACTTTATACACGATAATCCTATCACTTGCCAAGGCCAGTTGGGAAAGGGATGGGGAAGAAAGTAGTGGGTATAAGGGTAATCGATTTTTAAACTTTTTACATTTATACAATGAAAAAAAAACAACAACAGTGTATTTGAAATGGAGGGCTCAAGCCTATTTAAATGTTCTCAACGAAAATAATGTGCCAGGGTACTGCATATGGAAAGTTTTATAGTAATATTTGTTTGTTTTATACTATATACCGGCCACCTATTTATTTCTACATATTGAAGAGTGACAAATTGAATTTATACCATCATATCAGTCAAGTACATTTCCTTTCGTTTGTTTAATACGAAATAACAAAATAATTAACTGATAGGTTATTATTTTTATAGATTCAAGTGTTGCCAGATAAAAGAAATAACTGTGTGAAATTTCAGCATCATCCTATATTGGGTTTGGGAGAAATATCGTGTACACATTTTTGACCAAATAGGCAGAAAGATACTAATTTGTAGCAAATGAGCTAAAATTTTACATTTTATTCTTGACTTCACTAGCCTATAATTTAATAATACTTTTTCGTCTTTTCAGTCATGACTGAAAATCTAATGCTTATTTTATTTTGGAAATTGCTTAGTTCTTTAATAATTATAAAAAACATAGCTTATCAACACTTCCTTAGTATTTGGATTAGTGTTGTAATTCTAAATCAACAATGAATAAATTACTCAGACCGAAAAAGTTGGACATTGATCCAAATGCTCTTCTGGCCTCATTCATTCATTCAAACTCCATTTGAGTGAGGGCTTGAGAGGCTTAAAGCCTAGCTTGCAAAAGCCCTGGACAGAAACCTTGCTGTCTTGCGTAGTGCGTAGGCGTCACCATACAGGTCGAGAAGTTTTGATTTTCCAGACCTGTCGAGACGGAGATCAGCAAGTCTGTGGCAGTCAAAAAGAATTTGAGGCACAGTTGCCCCTTCTTCCCCGCAGCGGGGGCACCCTGAATCGAAATTTGGCCATAGCCGTGAAAAGTATGAGCCAAAATGACAGTGGCCTGTCCTGCACTGTGCTATAATAGCTTTCTCAGGTCTGGACAGCCTCCACCACGGAAGTATGGTCAGGGCGCCTCCACGGGCTTTTTGGGACAGGTCTTCAGGCCTCAAAAAATGGACTCACTGGTATGAGACATTTCAGTATTTTTTTCGTCCATCAAGGATATTAACTAAGACTCTAAACTAAAGTGTTTGAAAAATCACGTATCTGCTAAAAACAGTAACAACACATGCATAGGCTTACAATTCATACAACGAAATCTCTTGTGGGGCAATGAAAACGCTAAGTCAAGTCGCTTACATCTAGAAACATCTATTTCTAGTGAAGACCAGGAATGGAATGCATTTAAGTCGCTATGCTACTTCTGTGGTAGGAGGAAACACTCTTGGACTGAGTGCCCTTCTCGGAATGCATTATGTCATCAGTGCGGTAAAAAGGGACACTTCCAAACTGTCTGTAAATCAAGTAAAACAGCAGCCACCAAAGCTGGCAGTAAAATATCATTGACCAGCGTGATAACTTCATGTACTTTGTCATCAATGCATTTCTCTGGACTTACACTACGAACCAAGTGAATATCAACGGGTTGTTGTTGAAAGCTCTCATAGACACAGGTAGCTTTGAAAGCTACATATCAGAAGCCATCGTCAAGAAAAATAAATGTCCGGTACGTTCTTTCTTCAAAAAGAATTTTCATTGGCCGCTACAAATCTTTCTGAAAAGACACTATGACATACATTTGCTGATGTAAGAGAGAAAACTACGAAAAGGTCAAACTTTTTATACTTGCTATATTGTGCTCGGATGTAATTCTTGGTGTAGACCGTACGGAAGAAAACGCAATCTCTTACAGACCTGTGGTTTTAAAGCAGCACAAGTTGAAGCACTGAGCCTATTTATTAATCCGGTGGATACTAAGTCCCGAAAGCATTCAAGAAATGATAACAAATTTATTGAGTCTGAAGTTAGAAAACTTCTGTGGTACAAAATCATTGAACCCTCAAGTCTCCTTGGAGAGTAAATGAGCTTGTGGCAACGAACGAGAGACATAAAAGAAGGATAGTAAGTGATTACAGTCAAACAATAAATCGCTTCACCTTACTTGATGTATTCAAAATGCAAAACTAAAGGTAACACTAACTTCAATACTGGAACAGAGAACACCGAGGAAAGGCCAACAATGGATAAAGGCAGTCGACGCTACTGTTGAAACAGCAAACACTTTTAACATTCAAAAAGGGATCCGTCGAATGTCATCTATTACCTTATATATATACCTTATCCCTTAAATATATATTAATATTCATTTTTATTCAAGTTTCCAAGGAAAACGAAATGGCCTACCGCAGTGAAAATAAAAATACTTGAAGAGTTTGAGGCCGGAGTGTCGGAGTCAAATCTTGCTTCCATATATGGTGTGCCGAGATCAACAATTAATACTTGGTTGAGAAATAAGAAGACAATAGTGCCAGATAGAAGCAAAGAGGTAGGTTAGATATAGATAGATAGATAGATAGATAGATAGATAGATAGATAGATAGACAGACAGATAGCTAATGTAATGGTTCTTCTATTGTTGTATTGGTTGAATCAGTTGTAGCTGATGTATTTCTAACGATGATTAATTATACTAGTTTCATGCGTACCTTGTGAGGTGTATTTTGAATTTGCGAATTTCAAAGAAGAATCATCACATAAAGAACAAGCACCAACAGGAACGAATACTCAAATAACTAAGTTGACTTCGAGATAAACATTAACAGAATATTTATTTACAAGATGGGCCACAGTCTAGTCAGCCGATGAAAGATGTCTAATCCCCTTGAGAGTCTGGCGGTAACTGAATTCCTATACGTCAAACTTAACCTCTAGCCGTACAGTCTGTGTCGTCATAAAATGTGCGTTCAATGTCGATACCAAAAAGTGCGCAATTCTAAAATAAACTAACCTAGCTATCTAACAATAGATAGATAGATAGATATATATAGATAGATAGATAGATTATCGGTCCCTACAAAAGCGCTGTAACCGTTCACGTAAACCAAATCCTTTATTACTATTTAAAAAAAGACATTCAAAATGAAACTTTGAAACGATCACCAAGGAAAGGACTTATAGAGACTTCCCACAACTGGAGACAGAAAAGCCTAGAAAGGCAACTAATATTTGTACAAAAAGAAAGAAAAATAAAATAGTTTTATACAGAAATAGAGAGAAATAGAAAGACATCATAAAATACTATCTTCCGACGGACTGCAGACCGGTAGCTACTAAGTCCCGAAAGCATTCAAGAAATGATAACAAATTTTTTGAGTCTGAAGTTAGAAAACTTCTGTGGTACAAAATCATTGAACCCTCAAGTCTCCTTAAAGAGTAAATGAGCTTGTGGCAACGAACGAGAGACATAAAAGAAGGATAGTAAGTGATTACAGTCAAACGATAAATCGCTTCACCTTACTTGATGTATTCAAAATGTTACTTTACCTTTACCTTTGCATTTCCCTTCATCTGTTTAACCGTTTGGGCACTATACTAGATTCTTCATCCGTCTTGCTCCATTTCTCTTTGTCTTTTGCCTTAGTTAGAACCTCTTTCAATAGCAGGTCTCCCATTGTTTTCTCTGTTTGTCTCTTCTTCTTTTTTTCTAAAACATTTTTCTCTGAAGGAAGATCTTTGCGAGATTCAAAGATCTTGTAACATGGTCATAAATATTTAGCTTGCGTCTTTTTACGATAGTTAGCAGATCAGCATGGGGTCCATTGCTGCAGTAACTATGTCTCTAATCCAGGGGTGTGCAAATGCGGCCCGTCGAAGTGTCTTATGCGGCCCTCGAAGACCTCGAAGACCTACATAAATAAAAGGTTCCCACTATACATTTGTCGTTGTGAAATGTTGCATGTAAATGGGCGATTACAAAAAAAAAAAATATCATTTGTAAAAATAGTTCAAGAAATCGCTAACTCTCGTTTTAATTCTTTATATATATATATATATATATATGTAATTTACATGCAACATTTCACAACGACAAATGTATAGTAGTACTTAATATGAAGTATATAACTGTTTACTCTCGTGCATAATGTTCCGGAACCATGGAACCATATACATATATATATATATATATATATATATGCGGCCCGCATAGTCCCCAAACTTTATTAATGAGGCCCTCGTTTGAAAAAGGTTGCCCACCACTGAGTGTAATCTTTTGGTATGTGATGCGGCATTCTTTAATGTGGATAGGATCCTTCTGTAGCATCTTACTTCCATTGCTTGGATCCTCCTCTCTAGTTCTACAGTCAACGTCCAAGAGTCACAAGCATACCTAGTTAAATAAACATAAAATAATGTACAGATATATTGTTGTATTAAGAGTATATTTATTTGATTTAAAATAAATAACTACCATATGTTACAGGACATGAGCGAGGACGAGACAGAACGTTCTAGATGTGAAGAAATGAATGTAACAAGACAACTTGAAGAAATGCAGAAACGATTCAATGAACTTAAAAGCCAACATCCGTCACAAGTACGAAAGAATGAGTCGAGTACATCTGGCACATTGGTAATGAAATAAAGAGATAATGGTTGTATCTAAGGTTTAGATAAGTCTAAAGCATTTGAAATAGTTTGACTTTCAATTTTTTGTTTTCTTGAAAAAGTCAAGAATTAGATATCCTAATGGAGAGAGTAAAATAGATCTTAAAAATTATTACAAAAGTTAATAGTTAATTTTTCAGCTCTTTAAGTCGTTATAACATATGTCTTTTTCTCAGTCCGTAAGTCCTTCCCGTTTAATTCTAAAAATGGTACAAAAATGTTGAAAAAAATCTTTTGATTAATGATGTAAGCCTTATTTAAATGTACCATCTTTTAATCTGATTACTAATATAAAAAAAAACAGCGGAGAAAGCAATAGTTAAGTAAGGGAGTTGATTACTCTATAAAAGAGAGAAAGTCTTTCAATACACACACTTTTAGATTAATTAGTTGACCTCCATCAGTTGTAAAAACTTTTTCATGTAGCTGTGGAGTTCTATTCTCGAGAGCCCTTCCCCTCCGTTGTAATAACGCAGGTTAAGGTGCTATTCAATTTGGTGGTAGAGGAGACAATATCTTTTATTTGGCACGCTGCTTCGAGGTCTCATTTAACTACATCCACATATAGGCAAGTTTATATATATATATATATATATATATATATATATATATATA
>JADKLZ010061302.1:0-20933 GCA_021533235.1 Biomphalaria straminea | reverse complement strand
TGTTGTATTATGTGTTTAGCAGTGTTTATGGAAGCCTGAGATAGGAAGCTGAGATCCGTAACAATATTATGAATTTCTGAATAATATTTTGTTTTTGTTTTTTTTAGAGGTTGACTGGGACTCTGCACGAACAAAAATGATACTTATGGGTCATACACCAAGAACAAATTCTGAGCTAAAAGAAATATGCAAAAGGCAGTTGAAAAAATCAGGTCATATATTGATAAAAAATAGATGAATTTAGTTAATTATTTTTAAATGCTTAAATGCAGAGGTTCTCAACCTTTGGTTGCGACCCCATGGGGGACGATTTGTAAGGGGTTGCATAAGACCATCGAAAAAATAAATTAATTTTGTCTTTTCTTCTATTGCTGTGTGTGTGTGAGGTGGGGGTGGTAGTGAGGGATTGTAAAAATGGGTCGCCGAGCTTAAAAGGCTGAGAACCGCTGCTTTAATTTATACAAACATAAATTATTAAAATTTTTATTAAATTATGTTATTCTATATCAGTTTTTTTAAATATTATTAATTGTATTATTATATTCTTTAAAAAATGTATCTAATTTAAGGAGTTTAATTTACTGTTATGTTAGATTGTTATATTTATTCTCAATCGTTCTTATATATAGGAAAGTCAAAGATTGACAAAACAGAACTTCATGAATCTAAAGATGTTTCGCCTCCCGGTTTTAGCGTTGCTACATCAAGTCACCAAAAATTAATTCCTGTAAAAGATTTTTTGTTGTCTCATTTACCTCGTTGCTATCAACATGTTGAAATGCTTGATTTGATTAAGTCTCTAGTTGATATCACAGTCAAGATCCAAGTGCGAGACGACAAGCTGAAAAGAGGGAAGCTTTGCGTCGGAGCCAAAACAACAAACTTGACTTTGAAGTCATGTGGTGTAAAGATAAAACAAAAAATTGAGTTTGGTGATGTAAAGATGAAAAGAGAAAGTGAGTTTGATAATGTAAAGATGGAACCAGAAAGTGAGTCCGATGATGTAAAGATGAAACAAGAATGTGGTTCTGATCTATTAGACAAGTCAGCAATTATGATGTCAGATACATTTTTATTAAATAGTAAAAGAGAAGTCAACACTTCAGCATGGATACCTGATAATATCCCTTCACCTAATGTTGTGTTGGGAAGTGGTAAAGTCGATGACGTGTTTATTCGTACAGAAGCAGACGGCCCATGTCCATTTGAAACAAAATGTCAAGAATGGGGAGAAATACGAGTGTTGACGTCAGCTCAGCTCATGTATGACGACGATGACGCCAAACATTTCGTGTGCACATTTTTTTATGACGACGACGAACGACTGGACCAACTGAAATATGCTCGAGGTGACAGAATAGTTTTGCGAGATTTAAAGAAAGATGTTTGTATGTTTCTTTGTGTGACTTGTGATGTAGAGCTTGTAAGAAAACTGGAAGGAATGTTAGACAAGTTTGAACAAAGTTGGGAAAACGCTTTTGATAAATACGCCAAGACGGTGAAATGGGAAAATGAAAGACTGGCAGTCTTAGTGTCTCATCCTTACGGATTAAGAAAACATGTTTCTCTTGGTAAATCTTTAAATGTAGGGAATCAAAGCTCTGAGAAAACGATTCAATATGATACTCCAACATGTAAGGGCAGTACAGGCGCATTTCTTTTGATTCCAGACTTTGATGTTAAAGAAGATATTTAATTTTATTATTCATATTATCTTGTGAAACACGCATTGAATCGATTGGATTCTGTAAAACATAATTCCTTAGTAGATGAAGGTGTTAAAGTAATCTTATCAATCAATATTTTGGTTCAAAATAAAAAGCGATTGAATAAAAAGTAAACTTTTTAAAGTAAATTTAATAGCAATTAACTGTTTTATAAAAATTGCCATTGAGTAAGAATTTTTTTTTCTGTTTTTTTTTTAAAACCCATGCAGAAATGTTTTCTAAAAATAAAAACAAAAATAAAATCAATGCAATTCATTTTTGTGTCTAAAATACTCATATTTCATCATTGAAAAGTGCACCATTGTCGAAGTGTTAATCTAATCATGCATGGTTATCTTTGACTTTTGTTTTTCTTTTTCACTCAAGCAACCCATTCCATGCTTCATTAATATTATGGTTAAAAGAAGCTCAACGATTTTGTTCTAGCATTCGAAATGTGCAATGTTTCATTTATCTTTCTGCATATTTTTTTTTAATTTCGTTCTTGTGTTCAGAGATTATGGTTTAGTGTTTTACTAGACAGATATTACCCGCTAACTGCGGGTCTTATTTTGCGTATTTCTGATGTAGTCAGTGATATAGTGCATTAGAAACAATTAAAGAAAATAATAATGTTTAAAATTTAAAGTAAAGCTAATGATTGAATTCACGTTTAAAAAAATTATGAATTGAGCTAAAAATGGTTGATTGACCTTAATTTACGCGATATTAGGATAATAGTTGCAATCATGTAAAAATGCTTTAGAAAACAAATTTCAATGTTTATTTGATTAAAATATGAAATGAATGCACTATAATTAGCATGTTCATGTGTCAAAGCTTAAAACTATCTTTACGAAGAGAAGTTCTATCATCTTAGAGTTGAATTACAGTTTTAGACTGTGAGGTTAAAAACAAATTTGAAGTACTTGCTGAACTAGTGTCAGATGAAACCCTTGAAAAGCACTGCCTCACTCTCCAAGAGATATGGAAAAGCACATGTACAGCACATGTACAGATGTCCTAGGCAGGAAAACGAAACAACACAAGGAATGGTTGTCTGCAGAGACATGGGGCGAGATCCAGGAACGGAAAGAGCTAAAAGAAAAGATAAACCAATGCCAGAATGAAGAGCAAAAAGCTAACCTTAGAGCCCAGTATTTTACAGTAAACAAGTCTGTAAGAAAGAATGCAAGAGAGGACAAAAAACGCTTCCTTCATGAAATGAAATTCGATGCAGAAAAGGCAGCAGAGCGAAGAGACATGAAAAGGTTGTACGACATAACAAGAACCTTAGCAGGAAGAAATACCAACACAAACAAGCCAGTGAAAGACAAACAAGGAAAGATCATCACCAGTGATGTTGGACAGAAGGAAAGATGGGCAGAACACTTTCAAGAAATTTTGAACCGACATCCTCCTGAATCGATTCCGGACATACCCCCAGCAACAGAAGAAATGGATGTTAACACAGTTCCTCCTACTAAAGGGGAAATCATCAAGGCCATCAAGAATGCAAAAAGTGGAAAGGCGCCAGGCCCAGATGGTATACCAGTAGAGGCACTAAAAGCAGACCCCAAAATATCAGCTGAAATGCTGCACCCACTGCTATGCAAGATTTGGGAACAAGAACAGGTCCCAAAAATATGGAAACTGGGTTATCTAATCAAACTACCCAAAAAAGGTGACCTTACCCAAAGCAGCAACTGACGAGTAATCATGTTACTGTCAACCCTTAGCAAGGTATTAACTAGGATAATATTAGAACGCCTGAAAGATGCTCTGGACAAAAGACTAAGACCAGAACAGGCTGGATTCCGTAAGGAGAAATCATGCACTGACCACATTGCTACACTACGTATTATCATAGAACAATCTATCGAGTGGCAATCTCCTCTGTACATGACCTTTTTTGACTTCGAGAAAGGCTTTGACAGTATCGACAGAGACATAATCTGGAGACTGATGAATCACTACGGAATTCCAACAAAATTCACCAATATCATTAAACAGTTAAACGATGACTCATCTTGTCAAGTAATACACAATGGTAAGCTGACCAACCCTTTTCAAGTAAAAACAGGAGTAAGACAGGAGTAAGACAGGGATGTATGCTTTCGCCCTTGATATTTTTACTGGTGATTGATTGGGTCATGAGGCAGACAGTCTCAAATAATAAAAGTAGACACTAACACAGCATTTAGAAGACCTGGATTTCGCCGATGACATCAGCCTTCCCTCCCACACGCAACAAAATGCTCAGACCAAACTCACCAGACTCTCAGAAATAGCAAAAAGGACTGGACTTCTAATCAATAAAAAGAAAACAGAGGTTATGAGGATCAACAATAGACAAGAGAACCCATTCATGCTACAGGTAGAAAACATCCTTGATACAGACCACTTCACTATCTCGGAAGCAGAGTTAGCAAAGATGGTGGAGCTGATGATGATGTACTAATTCGAATAAATAAAGCTAGGTTTGCCTTTTCAACTCTTCAAACAATCTGGAGCTCCAAGGCAATATCTCTACATAACAAGGTACGGTTCAGAAACTTGGAGAGTCACTAAAAGAAATACGGAAATGCTCCAAACTTTTGTTAACAGATGCCTACGCCGGATATTAGGAATTAGGTGGCCAGAAAAGATAACCAATACCTTTTGTGGAAAAAAAATAGACAAAAGCCCATAGCACAAGACATTACCAAACGAAAATAGAGCTGGATAGGACACACCCTGAGAAAACCAGCTACCAATGTTGCAAGGCAGGCTCTTGATTGGAATTTTTCGCAGGGGGGGGTGCAAGCTGCCACCTATGGCTTAGGGTCGTAGCATCAACTTTCTTGGCAAAATTCGGGCCCATTACTTAATCGATATTAAGTGCATAGTAAATACTTCATTTTCATGAAGTAAAAAGAAGCCAAACACGTGAACAAATAATATACTTTACACATCATTAGCTTTATCCGTGGGGCCCGTGCTTCCCTATAATCGATCAGACAAAAACTACAGATGTTGACATGGTTGACTAAACTGTCAATAACTTGACTAAAGAATAGCTTTTCGTCGCTATGGACAAGCTAGTTTGGTAAAAAAAAAATGGTACACGTTATTTCTACCACTTTAAATTTAAAATTAAGCTGAATTTTCGCACAATTATTTCTTTTACCTGACAACACAAGAATCAATTTAAAAAAAAAAAAAACTTAGTTAATAAGCTAATAGTTCATTGGCCTCCCTCAGTCGTAGAATGACTATGGTTCATCTCGCGCACTTCCTCATGTGGCTGTGGAGCCCTATTTTGGAGAGACACTCCCGTCCACATGTATCGCAGGTAAAGAAGATCATGTCAGTTGTGGATCTCTCTGAGCGAAAGCCGCACTATGATTCTGGATAGACTCGATCAGCAAGTTTTTGTAGCCTGGGGAGTATCACTCCAGCAAAGACTTTGATAAAATGCTTAGTAGAGAGATTCCCCTGTAGTTGTTGCAGTCGCTTCTGTCGCCTTTGTTCTTGTACAATAAGCTAATAGTATTGGTAATAAATTATTTTGTTTGGTATCTCGAACAAGGGAAACAAAACGTATTTGACTAAAGTGGTTGTGTAAGATGATTTAGTCCCTTTTGTAGGTCGTCTAAGTCTTACTTTATAACACTGTCAAAGAAAAAAAAGGAACAACAAGCAACTAAATTCTAATTGCATTGAAAAGATAAATCTATATCTATTGTCATTTCGCTACATTCAAAATGAGTTAAAGTAACGATTACAATTCATGAAACCAAATTGACAATTGTTTAAACTTACAAAACAAAGTACGAAGAGAAATATAGAAAGCATTATTAGGAATAACTATTAGATCTGTTATACTGGAATTCATACAGCTTTAGTCCTGTCTAGTGGCGGCCTTAGATGGTGGCAAGTGGGGCAACCGCCACAGGCCCCGCGCTTAAGGAGGGGGGCCCGCGATCGGAGATTTTATTGTCACAAACTTGATCACTACACATTTTTCAAATAAAATCCGATTGGATGTCGATGTTAATATACGAAATAAAATATTTGGTTTGGTTGCTTTTTGTGTTTTTGTCCCAATAGGCTATGGTCATGGGAATAATTTTTAAACATTTTTAAGTTGAAAGAATTTTCTTTATGCAGAACAATTACAATACAGTATATTTAGCACTTAGCGCGGCCAAAAGTAAGAAAACAATGGCTATGCAATGTTCCTATGTTTTGTAACAAAAAAGAGGAAGGCCCACAGCGTTAAGGCGGACATACTGTCTTGTTATTGTTACAGCGTTACAGACGGATTAGCCGGTCAGCGTGATATGGTACGGTATATATTGATTATCCTTACGGCGTAGGGCCCCGCACATAACACTCGACCTGGGCCTCGCGCACTGTCGGGGCAACAAAGAGAATAATATTCTTAGTTTTTTCTGCAAGCACATGTTTGATCTCTTTTGAAAGGAAAATAAATCGGCAACAACTCTATTAAAGATTTGTATTTTAAAATGTAAAACTAACTTAACTTTTCTCTGTCGGAAAAATATTTTTAAAAGGTCAACAAATTCAACGTACTGGTATACCTAGATCTAGATTTAGTCTTTGTTATAAATTTAATCCATATTTTTTTGAAAAAAAAGACACTATTTGTCAATCAAATATATTAATTTATGTTTTTACAAACAAATTTCGAACACCCGTTTGGGGGCCCTCACTTTTTGGGGGCCCGGGGGGATTTTTAAAAGCTCCCCCTTAGCTACATCACTGTTTAATCCTTTTTGTTGCCTTTCATTCTGTGTAACGTGCTGTGTTTGGACTTGCATCTGTAATACACCTTACAAGGTACGCAGGCATCTAGAATGATCAAGGTATTGAGAAATACTTCAAGTACATCTTATTACGCATGCATCGGTTAAAGTGGCGATCCCGCTAGAACTAAAGGTCAGTAACGGCTGCAGAGATCTTTGTTGAGATTCGTCGTTAGCGCAGTGGTGATTACACCTGAACGCCCGTCATATGATTGTTACTACAGTAACTATTTTCATAGCGGCGATCTTCAGCATATCTAGAATCTAGACTTATCAAGGTATAATAATAGTTATAATAATAATAATCTTTATTGTCCATAAGGAAATTTGTCTTACAATTTGTGCATTATACCAAACAAAGCATTATAACTATAAAGAGAGACAAAATGTTCATTCACACCAGACTCACTCACAATTTACATGTCAAAAGTTTACATCAGATTGTTTCTGTTTAATGATTTGATTGCCAGAGGAACAAAAGAGTTTTTGTGTCTCTTTGTCTTTGCTATCGGTGTCTTGTATCTCTTTTGTAATGGTAAAATCACAAAATCCTGACCCAAAGGGTGATTCTTTATTTCTAGAATCTTTTTAGATTTTGTAAGGATATTTGTCTCAAACAGCTGCCCAAGCGGGATTTGTTTTTTGCCAATGACTTTACCAGCACCATTTAGGATTCTCTGGGGTTTATTTTTTTTATTCTTAGTGCTTAGATTGTCATACCAGGCAGTGATATTAAAATGTAAAATATTGCCGTTGTGAGCGTGATAAAAAATAGCCAAGACCTTTTCGCTAACATTAAAAGAGGACAGTTTTCTTAATAATCGTAATCTTTGCTGCCCTTTTTTGCTGATATAATAAGTGTTAGTATTTGCTGTAAAATTTAGTTTATTGTCTAAGATTGTACCAAGGTGTTTAAAGATTTGCACTATTTCAATAGTCTCTCCAGCTACATTAACAATATCATTTTCAATCACTCCCCTACGAAAATCGATTATCATCTTCTTGTTGTTTTTTTTTTATATTTAATAATAAAAAGTTATCTTTACAGTACTTTTCAATGTGTTCTATTTCTCTGAAATACTCTTTTATGTTGTAACGTGCCTTAATAAATAAGTAAGGATTTTCCCGATACTATGTAGTCAGCTTACAAAGAATAGGCCATGGAACGATGGTTTAAATAAGGAAGTACTATTTAAAATCTCTTTTTCCATTTTAATTCTCTTAGAATATAACCAAGAGGTAGGCCCTAAAATAAACTGTTAGAGATTTTTTTAAATTTATTTTAATCTACTTGAATTTTAAAAGATTTTTCACTGTTTATTTCGCATAGACGTATAAGATTATTATCATTATAGCTTTTATATAGCGCTACTTTCATGTTTATAGCATGATTAGAGCGCGATGGTCCAATCTCATTTGTGGACCAGTGGGGGAGTATCTAGGAGTTGGTTTTACGTGCTGCCTTGAGGCGCTCAGTAAACACAACTATGCCCGAGTCGATTGTCGAACCTCGAGCCCCTTTCTATGTAGCCAAGCCAAGCTCAGGCGCACTTAGCCTCTCGACCACGTGCATATGATACAATATTAGCATAAATATTTTTTTATACAAATATCAGTTACTTTTTTTATAAATCATAATTTTGAATTTCCATATATACATATATAATATATATTAATAATAATAGGCTTGTCTTCGAATCCGAAGATTAGTGAGGAATACAGTGTTTCCCGTGGCTGTGCAGTCCCAGCTGCGACCTACATATTTTGCCACATCCAGGGCAAGCAAAACCATTGTCCGCAGGTGGTCGGTCTAGATTTTCTTTTCGTCGTCTGCGTTTGTCCTCGGCGGCAGATTTTCTTTTGGATATATATATATTATCAATTACTAAATGGTATTTTTCTAAAAATTGACGTGTAATAACAAACTATCAATGCCTATCACCGAAAAAAAGACATTGATAAAAATATTTTTATCAACTATAAATAAGCTATCAAAATTATCTCACCAGTGCTGTAACCTACAGTTTTTCAATCGAATGGCAACGGAATAATATTCTACGCATGGTAAATATATCTAGATCTATCTGTTGTACACAGGGTGGATTTAAATATGTAGAGGCCATAGCCCCTAGGTTATTGAAAAGATTCCTACTTCAGTGAATAGTCAATATACATCTATATTATTAAAGATTGATACTTTCTACAGAACCTTTTTCAGTATATGTTACTAATTGCTTAACCGTTAGAATAGTCTTCAATATCATCTCGTTTCTACGATTTTCCTATGAACAAAGTTGTATCTATCTATCTATATGTATTTATCTCTGTCTATCTGTCTGTCACTATCTTTCCCTCTCCTTCTCTACCCATGTGTGTAATGTGTGTGTGGGCCTGTGCATTATTTATATATTTTTAATATTATGTACAGTTTTATATTAAAACAGTTTAAAATATCTCTCTGTTTGTCTGTCACTCTCTTTCTTTTCCCCTCCTTTGCTCGCCATGTGTGTGTGTTTGTGTGTGTGTTTGTGTGTGTGTGTACAAGCCTTTGCATTATTTAAAAGCTATTAAAACAGTTTAAAATATAGGCTTTCTAGAGGATGTTTCAAATTTTGATAATTGCAACGGCAACTAATAGTTAGTTTTCATGGAAAACGTATATTTCAACGTCTTTTTTTTTTTTTGTTAACTTCTTAACCAAGCTGGTGTGGTTTTCAAAGTTATTAGCCAGTTCTACTTCGAAAATCGAAACTGAAAGTAAAAAAAAAACTTTCTGTTATCTCTTACCACTGGTTTACAATTAAGATATTTTCACTGTTGAAAACGCAGCGATCAATTGTACGACTTTTTGGTTTACAATTTTGACCCTGTTTTTTGACGCAGACATATTGAGAAGTAAATGATAATACCTCCATTTTTAAGCCAATTACTTTTTAGACTTAATGTCTTGGCATATTAATAGCACACGGTTGGCTCAGTCGGCAGAGCCCTAGGGTCAAGAGTTCAAGTCCCAAATCTTTTTAACTTTTTTTAAATGGCTAGATAAAAAAATTCAATAATGCAAAGTCTTTCAATTTAATCAATTCAATAACGGTAAATGATAATTTATTAACTGCAGCAACATCCGTACATCCTTTTTATAATTTCAATCTTAGATGAAACCAAAACTTATTAATTTTATAACAAACAAATTTCACATTTGACTAGCGTAACTATTTAGTAAAATCACTAAATGGGGTCCATTCACCAAACGTAAACAAACAACATTTTCTCTATATGTTCTATACAAATTACGCAATCCGTAAGGGTGTCACGTGATCCGTATTTTTCAGTATTTTATCATTATTATGACGTGGCTAAATTTGTTTATTTACATTTGGTGAATGGATCCCATTTAGAAAGCCTTCAGGATAGAAGACTCTAAAGTAAAGCAGTAATTATACGTAACATTTAAAGATTTAAAGAGCGATGCCCAAGGGGTTTTGAGTTTTACCCTCCTCCCCCCCCCTTTCAGCGGGGTTTGTTTCTAAAAATAGCTCTTTACTATAAACATAAAATAAATTATACACTAAAATTCTTTGAGCACAGCTAAGTCAATGGGGGTTTTGAGTTTAAACCTTCCCCCCAATTCCTCCTCCAGATAGCTTTTTTTTTAAGTTTAAAAACCCTCCATATGGTTTTGAGTTTAAAATCCCCTACAGAGGGTTTTGATGTTAAAAACCCCTCTTCAATAATATTCTAAAGCAAACTACTCTCACCTAATTCTATACGCGTAGCTAAATACTATGGAAGTCGACCCCTTAGTAAGGTTGTGAAAGAGAGTAGGTTTGCAGGTAATGTTCTCCGACAAAATGAATTACGCAAGGAAAGAGTTGCGATGACATAGAGCAATTCGATAGAAAGGGACATCCTAGTACAACTTCATGCCACACTTTATGGAGGTCCTCAGAGCAGGTGGGAAAAAGCTTCAGACATTGCCAGTAATAGATTTTTGTGGAAAAAGCTTTCCGCCCAATGAGCCGAACGGCGCCCGAGGTTCTCAGCTAGTAAAGGTAGCACATTATGTTCTTGATATAAAACTTTGTAATAGCAGGATAACAGGTGTAGATACCTCAGAATATGCATTTTGTTGACTTTTGCCTCGCGTTTGGTGAGTACTGTGAGCTCCCCCCAGACCCCCTTTTTATCATGAGCGGGTAGTCTGAAATTTGTCCACTTACTCCAGAAGGAACCTATTGTAGGATACAGTAAACATCTTCCGAAAGAATGAAGGATACGTAGCCTATGCAGGAGTGGACTGGGTACTGAAATCGACCCGGGCATTTCTCCGGTACAATAAGCATCTTCCGAAAGAATGAAGTCTCAGAATGTAATTGTCGGTGCATAGGTTATGATGTTTTAGCACCAATGTTTAAGTGCATTACTTGAATATTATTTCATCAATTTGTCATCATAAAATACATTAATCTCATTAAACATTTATATTGTATATATTTCGTTTATTGCAAGCACACACATATCAATATAGCCTATTTATATATAGTATTATATAATATAATATATATATCGTATATAATATACTATATATTTAATATATAGTATATTATATAAATTATATATATATATATAAAATATAAATATATAAATTGATATATGGAATTTATTTTTAGCGGGGGGGGGGAGAGAAAACTACCCAAACCTCCCCCCCCCCCCCCGCAACAAAAATCCTGGCTACGCCCATATTATCATGTATGGCTATACTCTTCATACCCAAAATGTAAATAGAGTGTGTGTGTAACTTTAACCAACCATGTCAGATAGACATACACATGTAGGTCCAGTCATGTGTGCAGTCGATGATGGCAAACAAGAAGAAGTTTTATTTTGAGCCTTAAGAAATAGTATTTGTGTATGTTGAGTGGGCAGGAAAGAAAGTAACACATTGGCCTGTTCAGTCATGCGTGCAGACTGTAGATCTTACCATTACACTCGTTTCAAAGGCCAAATACTTCTTAATACTCCAGCAATGTTTTTTTTTTTCAAGTGTTTTTTGGGTGGGTTTTTTTTTACTATAGATCTACAGCTTTACTGTAATTTTTTTCGTTATAGAACCTTATCTTTTGTAATACAGACGTTACTTCAAAAATAAGATGATTACGTCCTACGCGTCTTCATTTAGTCATGCATATTAACCAATGACCTAAATTCTGCCAAGTCACTGGTTTTCCTTGTACCCCGTCAGAATAGCGCGGACAAAATAGCGCGGACAAAATAACGTCGACAAAATAGCGCAGAAAAAAATATATTCTAGTCATTTTGAAAGAAATACTTTAGATATCGTAAAATAAGAATAGTGCCAATATTTTTTTTTGGTTTAATGTTTTCGTAATTTTTTAGTCATTTTGCAGGAAACACTTTAGATAAACATAAAAAAAAATCATAATAAGGTAAAATGAATAATTTCAAAATATAGCATTTGTATATGTTATAAAAGTGTACTTTGAAAACACGCAAAGATACGTGTCAAATTTACACACACACACACAAACTTTCACATAGTTAAATTGTGGGAAATGTCACGTAGAAATTCCATCACTGGCTTGTTTCCTTACATTGGCAACATAGCTTCAAGTCGTCTGTTTAGTTGTAGGTACTTTGTTTTGCTTGCTGCTTTACTTCGTTCTCTAGCATTGTACATCAGAATCTTGTTCTCATTGTTCTGTTCTCTGAGGAAGTGATTAACTTGTACACATTGGTGTGATTAACTTGTACACATTGGTGTGATGACCGTCAATGGACAGTTGAAATGCATGGTGCCATCCCTCCACTGAATTGTTTGTTCGCGGTAGATTGACCTGTACAGTAATTTTATACACATCATATACAAGTCTGCGCTATTTTGTCTTGCGCTATTTTGTCAGGAAATTCGCGCTATTTTGTCGGCGCCATTTTGTTGGCGCTATTTTGTCGGCGCTATTTTGTCCGCGTTATTTTGACGGGTCACCGGTTTTCTTGGCTAGCTCAGGCAATCCACTCCATGCTCTAATAGCGCTATGGTAGAAGGAGCTTTTGTACAAATTTGTCCTAGCATACGAGACAGGAACCATGCCTTTATCTTTGTATCTTTCTAAGTATTTTTAGTATATATTTGTGTTTAAAGATTATGGTCTATTGTTTTATGTATAGTTGCTACCTTACTTGTAAGTTATATGTTTAAGTTGTATGTTACAGGACATGAGCGAGTACGAGAGAGAACGTTCAAGAGGTGAAGAAATGAATGTAAGAAGAAAGCTTGAAGAAATGCAGAAACAACTCAATGCATTTATAAGCCAATATTCGCCACAAGTACAAACGAATAAGACGAGTACATCTGGCACATTGGTAATGAAATAAAGAGATAATCGTTGTATCAAAATCTAGATTAAACTAAAACTTTGAAATAGTTTGACTTTTAATTTTATTTTGTTTAAATAGTCAGGAATCAGATAGTATAACGGTGAAGGTTACATAGCTCTTTAAAATTGTAAATTATAACAAAAGTAAATTTTACAGCACCCTAACTCGTTATTAGATATGATGGTAGTTTTTCGTTTGGCGAGCTGCCTTGAGGTCCAAATAACTACATCCACATGTCGGAGGTCGACTACTTGACTTTCTGGATACGTCCATCCCCCATCCAGCGAAAAGTGTTAAGACGGGGGCAATGTTACGACCTCGCCATTGCGCATCGCAAGTCTGGCTAGCACCTCTAGTGAACGGACTATAACACAATGTTTACAAGAGAGTAACGATTTCCGCCTACGGCGAGAAGTGGAAATAAAGACACTGTAGTTTAGTGAAGATGTTATTTGTGTACCTGTGATGTCTTATCAATAAATATATGTCTCGTTGAGTTGGCCTTGTCTCTTATATTATTACAATATATATATATATATATATATATATATATATATATATATATATATAATGATTGTCTTTGAGTATGAAGATTAAAGAGGGATATAGTATTTTTAGTGGCTACTCAGCCACAGATTTGACTTAAATATTTTGTCACACCCAGCGCAAGCCGAACATTTACATTTAATTAACAAATTTAGTAAAATCACAAAATTTAAAAAGGTATCAGGATAGAAGACTTAAAAATAAAGTAGCTATTATATATAACGTATTGAACTATAGTCTTCAAATAAAAAAGAAAATCAAATCAAATATCCAGAAAGACATAAAGATAAAGACACATATCTCGTTTCATATGCTAGGACAAATGCTTTGTGTTTCTCTATTTTAAATAGTTAATTTATCAATTTCATTTTTTTATCAAGGCTCCTAGATATGTCAACGGTGAAGGAAATGAAAAGAGAACAAAAAAGAGAATTCCTATTGAAGTGAAAAAGAATATAATCGCTAAAAGTGAAAGTGGCTTAGCTATTAAAGACATCGCTTCATTTTATAATATACCACAGTCTACAATATCTACTATTGTAAAGAATAAAGAGGCCATAAAATCGACCAAGAGCAAAGAGACAGAGAAAAGTCGAAAGCTCCCACCCAAAGCAACAACATCTGAACCTTCTCCCTCCACTTCATCAAGCCACGGCATCAAAAGAGTTGCGGTAAGGAAAATGATATAAAAAGATATAATAATATTCACCATCTTACAGACCTATATTGACTTGTATTAATTTTATATACAACGTCGAACATATAACAACCGCGACTACTATACTAGCCCGCACATATTTGAGAATAAATGTGTTAGATTGTCTAAAACTAATGACCGTAACAAAAGACACTATGTCTCTTACATAATTTGTTTAAAGACAATTTCTATCTATGGAGGCACATGATGTAGCCTAAATGCCATCCTTTCCACGGCCGACGGTTAACCTGGGTGTCATGATGTCAACACATTGATCAACTGACATTGGGGCTGGGTGGGCTGAAACCAGAATTAGCACTAGTGAACCCGAACCCTCTGTTTGGAAACCAGGTGTTACCACCTATCCATCTTAAACCCCTGTTATAATTTTAAATAGAGCTTGAAAAGGCAAGAGTAGAGAGACGGTACGTAATAAACGAAAGTGAAAAAAAAAGTTTGATAGAGAGGAGTAGTATTGCTAGCCTGGGTAAGGTGCTCTGCTGGCGCCCCTCCTCCATACACCAGAAATATACACGGCCAGTGGCGTAGCTAGGGTGGGGGAGGAGGGGGAGAATTTGAAAATCTCCCTGGGCCCCCACATAAGGGTGGCCCCCAAATGAGTGGGGGTTTTTTTAACTATTGGGAAGCGTGGTCGAGAGGCTAAGTGCGGCTTGAGCTTGGCTTGGCTTGGCTACCTAAAAGGGGCTCGAGGTTCGACACCCGACTCGGGCAGAGTTGTGTTTACTGAGCGCCTGAAGGCACCACAGAAAACCAACTCCTAGTACCCCCTACCCCCACTGGTCCACAAATGAGATTGGACTGTGACGTTCTACTTTCTCTTTTTGTCACACGCCAAGGATTGTTAATAATTATTGAACTTGATAACTTGAATTCAATGAAGAAGAAACTCTGTGATTTCTACAACAACAACTTTAATACAGCTTCTACTTTCTTGAACAATAATTCTTCAATCTTTACTTCCATATAAAATGAAACTTCACTTATATAAAACAACTTCTTAACATGAAACTTCTACTACTATTTCTTTATAAAGATTAAACAATAGACCATCGCTATATAAAACTTCTACTATGCGAATACTTTCACTCTATAAATACCGTTACTGTGCGAGGACCCCGACTAACTCTTTTCCCTCTTATTTATACTTTTCTAAATAGTATCTTCCAGAACCTAGAAGTTTCTCGGATCACTATTTTAGTAACTTTGACCTTCTGGAAGCTGACGTGTATAATTTTTTCCTTAACCCCTTTTTATGATTGGCTATTCTAAAATAAAACTTGTTTACGCTGAATAGCGCACTAACTTGACCTGGTTTCCAGAACGTACTCTAAAAGGGACACAACTCAAAATCGTTACATGGACCAAAGCGCTCTGAGCATGCTATAAGTATGAAAGTTGCGCTATATAAAAGCTATAATAAAAAGCTATAATAATAATAACTAAATTAAACATTACGCAAAATGCTAGGGCCCCCAAAATGTTCAAGCCCCCCCCCAAGACCCCAAACGATGGCAAATTCCTAGCAACGCCCCTGATATGGGCGCCTCTCTGTGTGTGGGGCCGTCACCCTAAGGTTAAAGCCCGGAACATCGTACCCCTTTTGTCCCCGCTTATCTTCGAATGCCTAATACATTGAATTTTGTATTCGTCATATTTTGGTGTAATATTTGGTGTAGTTACTAGGAGTGTTTTGTCAGACAAACGCAGAGGCGGCCCCCAATGGATAAATTTATTCTCTATATCTTGTTTATGTTGAATTAAAAAAAAAAAGATTATTGTTTTGAGATTGTGAGGGAAGATGATTAAAGTATGTTTTTGACTATAATTTATTGAAACATGATAATTATACTTGGAATTTAAAACAATTAATCTCTAAAAAAAAATGAACAGAACAAGATTTTCTTTTACTACACGTCATTAATCACGGTTCTTAATTAAATCATTTAACTAAGCGAGAACTCATGAAATTTTAATTAATGAGATCGTTCCGAATGACATCAAATGGAAAATCATTCCACTTCTTCACAAAGTTATTAGACTATAAATATAGGGACCTGCGAATATTCGATATTCGATTCGAATTTCGAATATTAAAAGAATATTCGAATTCGATTCGAAATTATTTTAAATTTTCGAATGTTCGAATATTTTCAAAAAAAGTAATGCTTTTTTTTTGTGGGTAATTCAAGCTCGGTTTTGGTGTGCAACTTTCAATCAATGCTGCTTTAGATGCTCAAAAAATCATTCAGAACCTAATCAGTCATGTTCACAGGATTGCTGGCTTTTTTTCATTCATCAACTGTTGGTCAAACTATGTTGTCCAAATATCAAACTGATCAAGGAATGAAGGAATCAAAGCCTCCTTTAGATGTTATTACTAGATTCAATAGTACATATTATTTGCTGGAATGGATTGACCAAAACTCTGTTCCTGTCTCTCTTGCACTTGTAGAATGTGGTGTTAAAAAGAAATGTGCAAGAAACCACCAAAACCATTAACACAAACTTTACAAGATACTCTGAAAGCTACTCTTCCAATTCTAAGACCAACAGCAGAAGCAACAACAGTTTTGAGTGCTGATTCCAATGTCAGCATAAGTTTGATCTATCCTTGCATTTTTACATTGAAGGAAGAGTTAGTGTCCAAATCACCAACAGGTCTCCAACAATTTCGAGATGAGCTATTGAAACAACTTGGAGCAAGATTTGATTTGACAATGGATCATCTCCTGGCAGCCACATTCTTGATCCAAGATTTAAACACTACTTATTTTCAGAAGCTGAAACTAAAAAAGCTGTCTTATTTGTAGAGACAATATTGGCTAACTCTGACGGAAGCAAAATTGGCAAAAATTCTGATGAATTGCCACGTGAAAGTCTTGTTCAAGACAGGAATAGGGGAAGCCTTATGGTTTCAATGTTCAAGAAAGTGCATGATGCTCAAGGAGATACCAGAATCAACAAAATTTCCACCATTTCTGAGCAAATTAAGGATGAAGTCAGTTTGTATTCGAAGCAAGCAGTTGTAAATCGAAACATTTTAAAAGTATTAATATTTTTCCACTTTTGGCCAGAGCAGCTAGGAATTTGCTTGTAATTCAGGCAACAAATTGTTCATAAGAAAGAGTTAATTCAGTAGGAGGACAAATTATTACTGACCATCGTCACAATCTCTCGTAAAATAATGCTGAAACTTTGATTTGGGCCAAAATAAATAAAGATCTACTTTTTTAAAACGCGAGGGCGCGGTGGCTGAGCGGTAAAGCGTTTGGCTTCCGTACTGGAGGTCCCGGGTTCGAATCCTGGTGAAGACTGAGATTTTTATTTCGGGATTTTCGGGCGCCCTTGAGTCTACCCAGCTCTAACGGGTACCTGACATTAGTAGGGGAAAAGTAAAGGCGGTTGGTCGTTGTGCTGGCCACATGACACCCTCGTTAACCGTAGGCCAGATGACCTTTACATCATCTGCCCTATAGACCACAAGGTCTGAAAGGGGGAACTTTTTTAAAACGCCTGCTTTGCAATTTAATTATTGCTAACATTTTAATGTGTTTCAGTATAAATAAACATAATATAACAAAAATTCTGAAGTTCAAGTTCTTTTTTACACTTGTTGGTTGTCAAGTTTTTTCAAGAATATTCGATTCGAATTCGATTCGAAATTCGAATATTTTCTGATATTCGATTCGATATTCGATTCGAAAAAAAAATCCTGATTCGCAGGTCCCTATATAAATAGTTATATACATAAGTCACGTGGTTTTATAGCATTAGCAGTGTTCAATAACAAACTTTTGAAAATATATCTAGCATAGCTCTTATCAATCGTACCAGGTGGCCGCGAGTGTCATGCTACTGTACAAAACTCGCTGCATACAAAATTAGTTTTAAAAAAATATTCGATGAACATTGACATACATAGTGCATTTCAAGCTTTTATAAACAAAAATAAATGTTTTCTATTTACTTTTTGTAGTAACCTAATGTAACACAACTAGAAGGCATGTCTAGACTCTAGTCTAGGTTTTATTGAACAAGAATGACCAAACAGTTCACAATAACACAGTACACACACACACAAGCTGACCAGGACACCATGACATTTTGACACACTAGAACAGATAAGTTCACAACACACAACAAGAAAATAAATACAGAACACTTTTAGTAACTAGTCTTTCAAAAAATACAAAACTGCATAAATATTTCATGTTATATTTAGCAATGTTATCACAATTAACATCATTGCTTTTGTTTTCCTCTTTTAAAAGAATGACCTAACTACAAACACTCAGAGCGGACAATTAAAAATGGTTAAACTGGTGAGTTTTCACATTATAAATTGTTTGTTTAAATAATTTGGTTTTGAGGTCTTATAAGAAACTAATATCTCTCTCTATCGAAGGTACAAACGTGAAGATGAATGCTAAGCCGAAGTATTTGGGAGTTATTCTAGACCCTTAGCTGGGTATTCAGGAATCACCCTGGAACCTAAGCTGGGTATTTGGGAGTGACCATGGACCCTTAGCTGGGTAGTTGTAAGTCACCCTGGACTCTTAGCTGGTTATTTGGGAGCCTAAGCTGGGAATTCTACGTCCCCTCAACATTGGCTCTGTGAGAACTAGGATCACGTTCAGCGCTCATGCACAAGTCTACGCCTAGGCATGTTTTCTGTACACTGTACATGTTTCTGATATATAAAGCAATGTAGGGAGGATGACGGCTCGATAGACCCCTAGCTTTTTATTTGTGTTGATACCACGTCTGTTCCAGACATTGTTAGAGAGTCTACCATAGGATGCACTGGCCTTGGCAATACGCAGGTCGAAATCATTATCGCTTTTTCCGTTTCTTGAGAGTGAGCTGCCATATGTGAATTTTTCCCCTGCGTTTATATCATGTCCATTTATAGTGATGCTTGGATCCGAGTAGGCTTTCCTAAGAGCAGGTAAATATAAGACTTCCGTCTTATTGTGCAAATGGTAATGCCAAAGTCTGAGCATGCTCTTGAGAAGTCACTGACGTTGCTCTGTAGACCATCTTCAGAGCAGGCATTTAGGGCGCTGTCATCAGCAAATAGCAAGTCCATATTACTGCTGAATTTGTTTTTGATTTTGCTTTGAGCCACCTCGGGTTGAATAACCCATTATCAAATGTACATGTTATATTTATCCCGTTGTTTTCTATATTTGTGAATGCATCTGTCAGCATAGCGGAGAGCATGATACTGAACAGTGTCGTTGCTTGGACACAGTCTTGTTTTACCCCGTTTGATACTTCAAATGGCTTTGAGGGTTTTCCACTTTTTTGGACATGAGTCTTCATGCCATCATGAAATAGTCTCATCATGGTTATGAATTTTCGTGGACAGCCATACTTTGACATAATCTTCCAGAGACCTTCTCTGCTAACAATGTCGAATGCTTTTGTTAGGTCGACATATATTGAGAAGAGGTCAGCATTTTGTTCTTGGCTTTTTTCATTGAGCTTCCTTGAGGCAAAATTCATGTCAATGGTTCCATTACACTATAAAACAAATATGACAACATTCTTGGTTTGATCCGTAAATAAAAAATTGTGAAAATTGGAATGGCTGCGGACTAAATAAGGTTGGGCATCACTGATTTATCTCATTAATTTGCCTATAATTGTTATCATTATATGTGGAAATTTTCACTGAAATGTGTTCAAGATAGATCTACAGAGACAATTTAATTTTGAGCTAATTATATTTTGAACAATTATAAAATCTCTGTGTTGACAATTAGCTAGAATTTTTTCCCCAAAGATATATATAAACTGTCAAATTTTGATGAAAATTATTAGAACCGTTTTTGATATTCTTAATCCCCCAGTGTTCAATCAACCAACTTTTTTTTTCATCCTATAAATGTTATAAAGAGTTTACGAGCTTTTAAGTAGAATTGTGAATAGAAACAACATCTAAGAAATTAGAAATGAAAATTAAATATGTTATGATTTCTCTTTTCATTTCATCTGAATATTCTCTTTTTCTAAAGAGCGAAAAGTTGAGCCTCACAGAGCAACAACCTGTAATATCTAAGGTAAATATCTGCATCTTTTTTTTCTAAAAGATAGAGAGATCGGGAGATGGAGGAGAGGTTAGAAAGGAAGGTAGAGAAAGCAGACCATGGTTATGCTTGCCCAGTTAGTAGAAAAATATGTAGGTCACAGCGGGGACTGCCTAGCCTTGGAAAAAACTGCATTCCTCATTAAACGTAGAGCTCGAAGACAAGCTTTATGATACTGGCCAACATGCAGAGAATCTATGCTCTTCCTCAACAGAGAAGACTACGCTGGCTCGGTCATATCACTCGCCTACCAGATGGAAGAATCCCTAAAGACGTCCTATTCGTTGAGCTTGCTGAGGGAGGCAGACCAGAGGGCCGCTCAAGACTAACATAGAGAGATGTCTGCAAGCGAGACAAGAGCGCCGCGGGCATCGACTAAAGTATGTGAAAGGAGATAGCTTCCCAAGACCGGACACTGCGGACAGCATGGAGACAGACTGTACATGCTGGTACGAACTTTGCTGAATGCAAAAGAAACGAAGCTGCATCGGCCAAGAGAAAGAAAAAGAAAGCTGCCCTGTCAGCTAGCCCTAGAAAATAAATGCACGATCTTTGGCAAACTCTGCCGCTCCAGAATTGGCTTAATTGATCAGCCACTTCAGATTCTGCACCAACTTAAGACGTAACCAAAGCCAGTGACTCATCTGGGCCCATCCCAATGGAT
>JADKLZ010061285.1:0-13131 GCA_021533235.1 Biomphalaria straminea | reverse complement strand
AAAAAATCCATTGACTTGCAAAAGACCTTTAATACGAGTATTTGTGAACAATTGTGGTGGGAAAAAAAAAGCGTTAGCAAGGTTAGAGAGACAAGTGGAGTTTTTTCTTCGACTTTTTAAAAATTATATCTTATCTTTTCATATATGCCAAAGACTTATTTCCCTTACAGCTTGATGGTTAACAGCGTTATAAATGACTATATTTTGTTAAAAATGTGTTTGATTTCTTTTAAAGCAATAGCTTATATAATTAACAGACAAATAATTATAAGGATGTTAAATCGACAGGATGGCGCGGGGAATCTGTTGTAAGTAATAAAATGGCTTAATTTAATAATTTTTACACTTTAAATTAGAGCGGGTCCTATAAAATTGCGTGTCCTATGAAATGCGGGCCCCACTGCGGGGAATCTGTTGTAAGTGATAAAATGGCTTAATTTAATCATTTTTGCACTTTAAATTAGAGCGGGTCCTATAAAATTGCGTGTCCTATGAAATGCGGGCCCCACTGCGGTCGTTATAAATGACTATATTTTGTTAAAAATGTGTTTGATTTCTTTTAAAGCAATAGCTTATATAATTAACAGACAAATAATTATAAGGATGTTAAATCGACAGGATGGCGCGGGGAATCTGTTGTAAGTAATAAAATGGCTTAATTTAATAATTTTTACACTTTAAATTAGAGCGGGTCCTATAAAATTGCGTGTCCTATGAAATGCGGGCCCCACTGCGGTCGTTATAAATGACTATATTTTGTTAAAAAATGTGTTTGATTTCTTTTAAAGCAATAGCTTAACAGACAAATAATTATAGGGATGTTAAATCGACAGGATGGCGCGGGGAATCTGTTGTAAGTAATAAAATGGCTTAATTTAATAATTTTTACACTTTAAATTAGAGCGGGTCCTATAAAATTGCGGGTCCTATGAAATGCGGGCCCCACTGCGGTCGCCGGCCCTGGTAAATAGCGGCATATGCTATGCCGCCGGTCAACTAGTAAAATTAATTATGCAAGCGATTTTTTAATAACAAAACACCAATTCTAAAACAATTACGTAAATGTAAGGGAGGAAATGTTACTATAAGAAATGCTTCGGGTATGTAGATATCATGCACATTTTTTAAAATGAACTTTTAGCAGCAGCTTTCGTGTACTAGCGTAAAGCCCGGAAATGACATGATTCTAAACTAATTTCTTAAATTTTTTAAAAAATCAGATTTAAAAAAAAATTTTTTTTAGTGCCCCCATTAGAATAAAACAAGCATATTTTTGTGCGTTTTGTCTGTTGGTTGGTCTGTCCGTCACGGTTAGAAAAAAACACTAAAGGCTTTTGAAAATATGATTTAACCTTTACTGTTCTTTCAGAAATATTGCGATAGTTTAAGGATAGGAGCACACAGGAATTGAGCAAGGGACTTAGAAGGAACATCCGAAACATCTTGCGAATAGGCGGATCTGACAGGGATCCGACTCCGACGGGGGCCGCCTCTTTGTAATCTTGTTTTTCATTATTTTTAAGAAAACTACTTCAGAAAATATCACATCTGGGATCTGAGTTGATCATTATGGCCATTACAGGCGGCACCTCTGTTAGGTCGTCATCCTTAAATACTAAAAAGAAAAGCCCTTGTTAAAGACATGCCCATAAGACGAAAAGAAAACTTAAATAAACTGCCGTTGGACGACAGCTTTGTCTGCATCAGATGCGGAAAAAATATGTAGGTCGCAAACAGGTCTGCGTAGTTATGTGAATCGAAGACATCCATCCATCCCAGTGGCGCTTTAGCACTTGGATGGCTCTGGCCTGGTAAATCACATCCCTCCATTCAGATATTCCTGGGCCTTTCGACTTCACGTTCTAACCCCAAACTGTTGTAGATCTGCCACTCCATCGTCAATCCATCGCATTCGGGGTCTGCCTTTGAGTCGCCTGCCTTTTGTTTTTCGCCTGTATACAATTTTCGCTCCTCTGTTATCTGACTTTCTTTCAATTGGACCTGCCCAACGTAGTCAGTTCTTTTTTATTTCTGTCACTATCGGTGGGTCTTCATAAAATTGATATATCTCATGGTCAGTGCGTTTCCTCCACCTTGTTTCATCTTCTTATCTTATATAATACAGACGTTACTTAAAAAAAGAAGATGATTATGTCCTAAGCGTCATGCATTCAGTCATGCATATTTACCAGTGACTTAAATTCTGCCAAGTCACTAGTTTTCCTGGCTAGCTCAGGCATCCCATTCCATGCTCCAATGGCACTAGGGAAGAAAGAGCATTTGTACAGATTTGTCCTAGCATATGGGACGAGGAATGTGCTTTTATCTTTGTGTCTTTCTAAGTATTTTATTAAGTTTTGTTTTTGTAGTTGTACGGCACCATAGATTTTCCTAAGAATTTTTCATTCCCAAGTAGATCTATTTAGTAAGAATCGAAGACTTAGCCATTATTATTCTTTTTCTTGATCTAGATTAGTTTCAATGTCTTTATAACAAGGAACCTCTGTATCCAGAATGGAGAATATGATAAACCTTGGTTAACTTACATTGACTTAGTATCAAGTCGTACACTAGATGACTTTACAAATGTTTCATACACAGGATAGACGTCTAGATCTAAAAAAAAATGTTCCGTATTTTTAAATCGCTACTTCTGTATTCTAATACAAGAGAGCTCATTCCCACACGAGAATCTAGATAGTCGTGATTCACTGATTGATATTATCTTATCTTATCTTATATAATACAGACGTTACTTCAAAAAAGAAGATGATTACGTCCTACGCGTCATGCATTCAGTCATGCATATTTACCAGTGACTTAAATTCTGCCAAGTCACTGGTTTTCCTGGCTAGCTCAGGCAAACCATTCCATGCTCTAATGGCACTATGGAAGAAAGAGCATTTGTACAGATTTGTCCTAGCATATGGGACGAGGAATGTGCCTTTATCTTTGTGTCTTTCTGAGTATCTTATTAAGTTTTGTTTTCGTATTTGGAGATTATGGTTCAGTGTTTTATGTATAATTGCTACTTTACTCTTAAGTCTTCTATCCTGAAGGCTTTCTAAATTTAGTGATTTTACTAAAGGTGTTACTCTAGTCAAATGTGAATATTCGTTTGTTATGAATCTCACTGCTCTATTTTGTGTCTGTTCTAGTTTCCTAATGTTTTCTTGAGTTGAGGGGTTCCAAACAGAGGATGCATATTCTATTATTGGCCTAACCAAGGTTAAATAGCATTTTAGTTTTATGTTCTTATTTGATTTATAGAAATTTCTTTTAATAAACCCTAATGCTTTGTTTGATTTTTTTTTATTGTTTCATCAATTATCTGGATCATAGACTACTATATACTACTCTAGACTGTACATGGACATTTTTTAACACTACAAAAAATTTGAAAATGTTATTAGAAAGTTGGAACAAGGTGTTGTTTTTCAATCTTAACCTATGTAGGCTATGTAACATATAATTTAATTTTTAGCGGCCCCCGAAAGGGGAAAAGACGCTATTAGTTTTGTGTGGCCTGTCTGTCCGTCCGTTTGTCTGTCTAGCTGTCTGTCCGTCCCGTTTAGATCTCAAAAAGTAGAAGAGAAAATGAAAATCGGACATCACAATAATTTAGACCATTCAAAGTTCTGATGCGACGGCTACTTTTTTTTTATACAAGCTCAAAATCTAATTTTTAAAAA
Organism: Biomphalaria straminea; assembly: GCA_021533235.1. Taxonomy (NCBI): domain Eukaryota; kingdom Metazoa; phylum Mollusca; class Gastropoda; family Planorbidae; genus Biomphalaria; species Biomphalaria straminea. The sequence continues at coordinate 9,439 of JADKLZ010061285.1, read as the reverse complement.
TTCTTTTATGCAAGCAGTTTTTTAAAGAGAAAACCTAATTAGTATGCATTATAAATCAAACCTAATTTAAGACAATTAATAATGTTGTAAATTACATTTTATTTCATTTTTATCTTTTGGTTGAACTCATATGTAACCAATAAAAAAGAGGCAAAGAAAAGAGGCCTAAGGATTACTGGGGCACTACATAGGATCTGTCAACTTTCTATCTGCATTCTTGTTATTTGTCTTTGATATAATTCATTCGGATGTTCTTTCTGAAAATATTGAAACCTGCCTGGGTGGACAACTTCGGAGGCCGATTTTAAGTTTGTGTTTCCACACAAACTGTCTTTGTAACCTTGTTAGATTTAGATCTAGATCTAGTAATTGATGATCTAGTGATTGAAAATAAGAGTACTCTCTTCTTGTAATTATTATTTTGAAATTGTTAGATTCATAATCTAGAAAGATCTAGGTAATCAATCTATTTTAATGTACGTAATGTGATTAAAATCAACGTGAATTATTTCGATCTAGGATTTTTGAAACATTATCTCAATGGAAACAAACAGGGAATGGCTTTGTTTCATATATTTGCGTGAATATCCAGAAAATGATTTTGCATTATTTCTAAACTTTGAAAACTAAAACAATACTAAAGATCATTACTTTTCCTAGACAGAAAAGATTGATTGGGGCCAGGGGCGAACTGGAGTCGAAACGGGCCCGGCATTTCTATTCAATCCGGCCCACACATTGTATGCCACATGATGAGCATCCAATCATACCTGACCTCAAAATCATAGTGCACATTTTAATAATTTATTAGATGATTTTGAAACTATCTGATAAGCGCTATTACTAAATGAATACAGTATAACACTTGGAATGGGGAATCTCTTATTGTGAAAAGTTCTTGCTATCATATACATTAGCATTCACATTCAAGACATCTGAAGATCCCCTATTAACTAATATATTGTTTATTATTCACTTTCACTCCTCGCCATTTTCTCAGACATATGAACTTTTAACCTACAAATTTAACTCTTCATCCTCCGTTATTTTAACTGTCCATTCCACAAGGTCATGGGGGCTCGATGGCTAAGTGTTTAAGCACTTCCGAACCTGGGGTCCTGGGTTCGAATCTCGGTGAAGACTAGGATTTTGAATTTCGGGATTTTAGGGCTCATCCTTGGTCCACCCAACTTTAAACGGTTACCTGAATTAGTTGTGAAAGTAAAGGCTGTTGGTCATTGTGCTGTCCACATGACACCCTGCTCGTCAGCCATTGGCAAAGAAACAGATGATCTTAACATCTAATCTATAGATGGCAAGGTCTGAAAGAGAAGTTTACTCTCATAAACTGCTTTCTCAATAACTTGGAAACCTAGTTTGCATCTTCAAGCTGGCTACATACACACATAACAGAACATATCCACTTGTTTTTAATATCCTTAGGTGCAGTAAAACAAATGAGGTCAAGATAATCTCATATTTTAGCATAGCCTCTTTGGACTCAGAGGCGCCCAAAGATCCTGAAATTAAAAATCCCAGGTTTCGACCCCGGGATTCCGGTTAGGAAGCCAAGCGCTTAACCACCCTGTCACCGCGCCGACAACGAAAACGTACAAGAAACCTTTAGAAATAACAAATCGTTGAATCCAAACCAACTAGTTCATGCAGTGAGTCTGGGATCCAAACCAATTAGAAAATTATTATTATAGCTTTTATATAGCGCTACTTTCATGCTTATAGCATGCTCAGAGCGCTTTGATCCAATCTCATTTGTGGACCAGTGGGGGGGAGGGGGTATCTAGGAGTTAGTTTCGCGTGCTGCCTTTGGGCGCTCAGTAAACACAACTCTGCCCGTCGGGTCGAGTGTCGAACCTCGAGCCCCCTTCTAGGTAGCCAAGCCAAGCCAAGCTCAAGCCGCACTTAGCCTCTCGACCACGCTTCCCACATTAATAAAATTAATATGTAACGCCACTTCAACGTTTCTCGTCAGTAGTTTTGTTTAGTTGTCAATTCATTTCTTTTCAATTTCAATCTACAAATTTCTCTTGAATCTTTATTCTAGTTGAAATATAGTAAGCGCAGTAAACGATCACATAGACTGGATTTAAGTTTCCACACAAACTCGCTTTGTAATTATTATTATTATATTATTATTATAGCGTTTATATAGCGCTACTTTCATGATTATAGCATGCTCAGAGCGCTTTGGTCTAATCTCATTTGTGGACCAGTTGGGGGGGGGTATCTAGGAGTTGGTTTTCCGTTCTGCCTCCAGGCGCTCAGTAAACACAACTCTGCCCGAGTTGAGTATCGAACCTAGAGCCCCCTTCTAGGTAGCCAAACCAAACCAAGTGCATTTAGTATGTTATGACACGATTAGGATTTAGTTAGATTTCTTTCGGGAATAATAAGTGGAAAGTTTTAATTAGTTACAGATGGCGCAGAGGTAGTGTAAAAAGTAGAAGGCTTTACGATACACAATACAAGGAATGTGTTTTCATTAGAACAGTTAATTAAAAAGTAATATCTGAACGGCTAGTGATAGAGACATAGGGCGGGTTCCCTTTTGAGGAAAAAAGGGTTTACCATTTAACACGAGCGTCGACTCTACATCTATTGTACGGCCTTCCGTTGGTGTTGTTGAGTTCGTTGGAGATTACCTCCTGTTTAGTTAATCGTTTGGATCCTACATCGCGAACAGGTGCGCAACAGTATGCGTATATCAAACTTTAACATTATTTTAAGAGATACCCTGGGATGCTACACTGTCTTAATGCGGCCTTTGGTGGGATGGTGCTGTGAAGAAAGAGCTGGTTGTTGTAATGTAGAGGTTTCTCATTACGTTTTTCTCCTAATTGCGCGTTCATGAGGATAAATGGCGTCAAGGTTTTATGTGTACAATGACATAAAAGAGAAAACGAAATCAGAGAAGTAAAGATTAAACAACTTGAAAGCCGATATGTGTATGTGAATTTTGTTGTTATTTTAAAACATCAACAATGGTTTCTTCTGAAATTAGTTTTACTATTTGTTATTATTATATTATTATTATAGCGTTTATATAGCGCTACTTTCATGATTATAGCATGCTCAGAGCGCTTTGGTCTAATCTCATTTGTAGACCAGTGTGGGGGGGGGTATCTAGGAGTTGGTTTTCCGTTCTGCCTCCAGGCGCTCATTTGTTATTTTAAAACATCAACAATGGTTTCTTCTGAAATCAGTTTTACTATTTGTTGTGATTCCCAAGTCACGTACCTCTGTTAGATTGATCAAGTTACAAATACGATGGGCCAGTTTGTAAAGGAGTATTTCAGGTTCGGAGATCTGTAATTATTTGTAGCACGGTCACAGTATTTAGACAAGAAGTGTTTTTTTTTAAGGTTTGTCTGGCTCCATACAGGGCAAGACCCCCACCCATACAAGTTCCGTCTTTCTCTAGAGCTGCTACGCTGTCGTACGTTGAAGTCGAATTTGATCATCATGCAATCGCTAAGGATTTGTTCTACTGGTCCCATCAGCCACAAACGAATGTACGTAAAGCTAAGCCCCAACCTTACAAAAGTAGACGTCTTCGAACAGGGGCGTAGCTAGGAATTTTCCATCGTTTGCGGGCCCGGGGGGGCTTGAGCTCTTTGCAGGCCCTTGCATCGTGCGTACTATTTAATTTTTAATATAAAAAAATACTAATTTTGGGGCCCCTCTCAAGTGGTGAGTGGGGGGGGGGTGTTCAAATTCTCCCCCCCCTCCTCCCCCCACCCTAGCTACGCCACTGTCTTCGAAGACCATGGACAAACATGATAACATCGATCATTTTCACGAAGACCAACAACAAAACACTGTGGGACATAGAGGAGCCGAAATGAAATCAAACTTGTAACAAAATTCTCAAACAACTTAACTCTCTTTCTATTAATTTTATTGCTGCATTTTGTTAAATTTATTATAATAAAACTTTATCAAACAAAAAATAGTATAATATGAGACATTAAAAAAAACAACATTTCAATACATAAGAGTTGTCAGTCTGCCTGCTAGACCATATATTTTCGGCGGAATGTTATTGGTAGAAAGATGTCGGTCTCAGTGAGTTCACTGTTGATGTAAACGATCTCCCTGAATATACCTGATAAATATTTACTTAATTGGGGATCCTTTGACAGTGCTTCTGAGTGGACACCACAAATGTAAAGTTGATCGAAAAATGTGACCGCACCGACAAGTGACCAGTCGCAACTCCAAAGTTTTGCTATAAACTCCAAGTCTAAAGAATCTGATTGTCGCTTGACCATCTTCCACAGATCACCGTTGCACTGTAAAATGTAAGTAAAATGGTCATCTTTAAAACTGGTCATTCCATCAGCTGGACCTTCAAGATTGTTGAGACATGTCCAGATATTTTGTGTTGTATCATAACACTGGACGAACGTCTCGTCTACACCTTTACCCCATACACTTGAAAACACAAGAATCATGTGGTCATAACTCGTCACGTGACAGATTTTTTGGTCGTCTGCTGGTACACGAGGCAAAGAAACAAGAGTTTCGGAGGCCGGGTGAAGCCTGCTCATCACTTTCCCGTTGCTGGGCAGAATGTAAATATAATCATCTATCACAGTGACATAGAACTTGGCATACCTGAACACTAAATACAATTTTATTGCTCTAAGCATTCAGGACTTTCCAGACACGACCTTGTATTGGAAATCAAGATGCCCAGATTTTGGTCTCTTTTATCTGAATAAGAATTCTGAAGATTAATGTCGCTCGGCGTCAAATTTGCGTTAGTGGTGTTTCCAGCAAGATTATTTTCATTCGCGTTGGCGTTTGCGACTTGGAAGCGTTTGCATCTCAGCTTCCGGATTTCCGACAGGTCATTCAATGGTACATTAGGTCTGTAGTCTGTCCATTTTAAAATCGCCATGATGACGTCATTTTCGGAATCAACCACCAGTTTCTGACTTCAAACTAAATTGAGCAACTCATTCGTTGATCTTATCTTATCTTATATAATACAGACGTTACTTCAAAAAAGAAGAGGATTACGTCCTACGATAGTTCCAAGAAGGCGTCTGTTTTGACAAAGGAGTTGAAATTTTTCAGCATAAACAACCAGGCCGCTGTAGTCACTGGCTGGGAGCTGAGAAGTTTGCCAGTTTGGAAATAGTCAAAATAGTTTTCTAAAGACAAAGATCTAATTATAAAATCTTCACACTCGGTCATTAGAAATGTTATTTGAAGTTGATGAGCTGCCCGCCAGATGTCAGTGACATTGTCATTTGTTAAAACACCATGACCAGTGTACAGAGTCTCCAGGATCAACTCAAAAGTTTCACTAGAGATGTCTTCTACAGTCACACATTTTGATTCAGTTTCTTTCATCCCGGATCTAAACAGTCCTCTAAAAAACCCAGAACACGCTGCTCGAAGAAACCTATGACACCCAAGTGTGACAACAAAATCTTGCAGTTCTTCACATTTTAAGAACGTACTCAATCCTGTAACAATCCCATAAGCCACCTCTCGTTTGATGACCATGGCTTCCTGTTTCACTGAAAATAAAATGAGAAATTTTGAAATTATAAACTGTAAAATGTCTTTGCGGTCTCTGAAATCATTCAAAGACTGCATTACTAACCAAGAGATTAGCGATAGTGTTACTGCAGCGATTGGACCCCATGATGACAAGCTAACCATCGTAAGAAAACGCAAGCTAAACATCTATGGCAATAGTACAGGATCTTTGGGGCTCGCTAAGACCTTCCTTCAGGAAACAGTACCAGGAAAAAGAAGAAGAGGCAGACAGAAAAAGCTATGGTAGGTAGGACAACATAAAAGAATGGACAGGGCTGTTGGAAGAGGTTTTAAATAAGGCAATGGCCAGAGAAATGGAAAGGACGGTCGATGAATCTTGAGTGGTGCCCTAACGGTCCAGCAGACTAAGGGATAGATAAGGTAAGGTAAAAATGTCTTTAACTTCTTAATTTTGTATGCATGTGTATAGGTGATGCTTGCGGCATAGGGACCCGAAACATCTCTGCCTATTCATTACAATGCAGTTTAAACAAATGTCTAGAAAGATCTAAAGGACAACACCACCGTGGGGTATATGGACATGATGCAATGAGACATACTTGGTCCATATCTATAGATGGACGTATTTCCTTTGATTGGTTTTTAATTTTTTGAATAAATTATTTAACTTTGTTGTTTCCTTTTTCTAGAATTTGTTTGTAGGAAAAAGTAGTTCAACTGACTGCGTCAGAACGAATTGGTGTACTGTGATTGTATACATATGCAACCGCAGACGATTTTAATATATTTGTGTTCAGTGGTTCTTTTTTCAAGACATAGATGAAATGTCTTTAGAAACTGAATAAGGTCAAGTTATACTGAACCATAATTTGTTTATGGTCTCCTTTACACTCTATAACAGTGGTTCCCAAACTTTTTTGTCTCGTGGACCCCTTGACATGTTTTCTGGTTTTCCGTGGACCCCCTGTTTAAGTTATATTGAATTTTGGAAAATTCATCAATTTCAAATTACGCATTTTGTTTAAATATTTTCCAACCAGTGACATGAGGAGTGAAAAAGTAATTTAAAACTACATTTTAAGTTATACTCCTTTTTTTAAAATAAATTTATTAGCAAGATTTAAAATTTAAACTCATTATGTAACAGTTAATATGTATCGTTTACTATCACTAAACACATTGGAAAATTTTTGTTTTTAAAGGTTTGCAAGCTTGACTTCCATTGCGACAGAGATTATTTTTCATATTGAGATTTGTTGTTTTAGTAAAAGGTTTCACAAAGAGCTGTTTTTCGTGGATTTCTTGAACCATAATAATTTGAATTTAAAAAATGCATCATTACCAGACAAGGTTGACACGGCCAGCTGTATAGAGAAATATGTTGTTTGCAGAAATGTGTTGTTTGCAAAGACTTACATTAGAAGAAAGAAATATTTAGCTATATTCCAACAGATCTCAAGAATTTAGTGAACTCTTCTACAATACCATTGCCCTAACAGAGTTTTCATGGTTCTCAGAAAGCCACCACAAACGAAGGAGCTGGAATACTTATTGAATGGCCCAATGGAGAAAAAATAATTTGAAAATAAAGATCATTATAACCAATGAGCTCTATGACAACCACAGAGAAGAAATAGGAGCACTGCATCATAAAAAATGACATTAACACTCTCTTGCTTGACGAGAAAATAATGAAGTTCAATTTCAAATACTTAACGCTGTACAGTCTACATTTCTTTTTGTTAAAGTTATAACTAGACAAAACTACACTATGCAAATATAGTTATTAAATTAAATAAAACAATTTTTCACACATACATCATGCACTCCTTTGTGCTAAGAATTATTTCTGCTGTAATTTGGTCCTCTCCTGGTGCTTTGTGATTCAACTGATGAATGTTCTTGTCATTTACTCTTCACATTTGAGCAAGTAATTGCGTATTTAACTTCTCATAACTGCGTTGATAACAAATTGAAGATATTCCTGCAATCAAGATCTACTACTGCTCCATTTGTTACTACTGATATAATAGTTACAGGGTTTGCTTTTTCTTCGAACGATTCCTTCAAAACATCAAAATTGTTCGACTTTATTGTCAATTATCAGTTTTCACAAAACGAAATTTTTTCGTGAATTTCTTTATCCATAAATAAACGACCATGTGCCCAAAAATGCTTCATGACAGGCACAACTCGGTTCATATATAGACCTTTGAACTATTTGTTGCTTAGGATAATTCTTAGCCAATATCAGATGCAGGTTTGTGCAGGTTTTAAAAAATTCAGCGGCTGGCTAAATCATTCATTTTTTTTCGCCAATTGCATATCATTTTCATAATTTTGCAAGATATTTTAAGATACAGCAAACCATTATATTTCCTTAAAATTTGAAAACAAATATTTGTCAATTGTAGATCTTTTCTCAACTTTACCAATAAGTGTTCAATAGTTTTTCAAATCTTATCAGGGTGGCTTTGTCTCCAACGATCTTCCAGCTTAGGTGGTTTCATGGTGTCATTACATAAAATGTTGATAAATAAATGACACATAGGCAATATAAGTTCAACGAGAAAAGAAAAAATTTTTCAAAATTAACACCACCGTCTCTTTTATATTTAGATTCAGCCATGTTAAATATTAGTTATCTCTAGACCAAATTGAGCTAGTTAAATGAGATATATTAAAATTTAAAATATATTTTTCATTCTAATGCAGTATTTAATATATAATGGTCTAGCTATAATAAAGTATAAATAATGTATATTTGTATGACATAGTAGGTGATTCCATTAATGTGAGATTTATATTAAACTCAATTAATTCTTAAATGAGATCCACTCTCGTGGACCCCCATTTGGATGTCATGGACCCCCAATTCTTTTTTTCACTTTCATGGACCCCCTGGAAGTCCTCGTGGACCCCTGGGGGTCCACGTGGACCACTTTGGGAATCACTGCTCTATAAGATCATCTCATTGACATTTTGTCGGAACGATGTCGCCCACACAGCAGTTCCCACCTCTCCACGTATCTTTGTGGAAAGGGAAGTCCCGATACAGTTTATTATCTGCGGCATCACAGACTCTGCCAGGGTCTCAGGTAAAAAGTTCCCCTTTCAGACCTAGTGGTCTATAGGGCAGATGATGTAAAGGTCATCTGATTCTGTGGCCTACTGTTAACGAGGGTGTCATGTGGCCAACACAACTACCAACCGCCTATACTTTTCCCCAACCATTGTCAGGTACCCATTAGAGCTGGGTGGACTCAAGGGCGCCCGAAAATCCAGAAATAAAAATCCCAGTCTTCACCAGGATTTGAACACGGGACCTCCAGTACGGAAGCCAAGCGCTTTACCGCTCAGCCACCGCACCCTCTCCAGGGTCTCAGGCTCCTGATATTCTCCCTGGGTTGACCATCAGGCCTTTTCCGTGTTTATGTTTGGCCGCAAGGCAGCAAATGCTAGAATCAGAAGCTTTCTGAGCATCGCTGGCTTCCGGCTTCACATAGTACTATAGGCTTATATACAGAATGTATACAATAATACAGAAACAATAGCAGAATATATTACTTAACAGAAATATCAATATTATATAATATGTGTATTATGAATAGACACTAACCCACATACTACAAAATCTTTGTAAGGCAATATTCTTGCTACTAATTCAACAGTGTAAGTTCCAATAAACCCTATGACTTCAATGGCAATAATGATACAGAGATTAAAAAACATATTTTGAAAATGTTATATTTCCTGATAGGTAAATTAGTACACACGTACACCTTTAGTACACATGTACACCCTTAGTACACACGTACACCTTTAGTACACACGTACACCTTTAGTACACACGTACACCCTTAGTACACATGTACACCTTTAGTACACATGTACACCTTTAGTACAC
>JADKLZ010061284.1:0-13135 GCA_021533235.1 Biomphalaria straminea | reverse complement strand
AAAAAATCCATTGACTTGCAAAAGACCTTTAATACGAGTATTTGTGAACAATTGTGGTGGGAAAAAAAAAGCGTTAGCAAGGTTAGAGAGACAAGTGGAGTTTTTTCTTCGACTTTTTAAAAATTATATCTTATCTTTTCATATATGCCAAAGACTTATTTCCCTTACAGCTTGATGGTTAACAGCGTTATAAATGACTATATTTTGTTAAAAATGTGTTTGATTTCTTTTAAAGCAATAGCTTATATAATTAACAGACAAATAATTATAAGGATGTTAAATCGACAGGATGGCGCGGGGAATCTGTTGTAAGTAATAAAATGGCTTAATTTAATAATTTTTACACTTTAAATTAGAGCGGGTCCTATAAAATTGCGTGTCCTATGAAATGCGGGCCCCACTGCGGGGAATCTGTTGTAAGTGATAAAATGGCTTAATTTAATCATTTTTGCACTTTAAATTAGAGCGGGTCCTATAAAATTGCGTGTCCTATGAAATGCGGGCCCCACTGCGGTCGTTATAAATGACTATATTTTGTTAAAAATGTGTTTGATTTCTTTTAAAGCAATAGCTTATATAATTAACAGACAAATAATTATAAGGATGTTAAATCGACAGGATGGCGCGGGGAATCTGTTGTAAGTAATAAAATGGCTTAATTTAATAATTTTTACACTTTAAATTAGAGCGGGTCCTATAAAATTGCGTGTCCTATGAAATGCGGGCCCCACTGCGGTCGTTATAAATGACTATATTTTGTTAAAAAATGTGTTTGATTTCTTTTAAAGCAATAGCTTAACAGACAAATAATTATAGGGATGTTAAATCGACAGGATGGCGCGGGGAATCTGTTGTAAGTAATAAAATGGCTTAATTTAATAATTTTTACACTTTAAATTAGAGCGGGTCCTATAAAATTGCGGGTCCTATGAAATGCGGGCCCCACTGCGGTCGCCGGCCCTGGTAAATAGCGGCATATGCTATGCCGCCGGTCAACTAGTAAAATTAATTATGCAAGCGATTTTTTAATAACAAAACACCAATTCTAAAACAATTACGTAAATGTAAGGGAGGAAATGTTACTATAAGAAATGCTTCGGGTATGTAGATATCATGCACATTTTTTAAAATGAACTTTTAGCAGCAGCTTTCGTGTACTAGCGTAAAGCCCGGAAATGACATGATTCTAAACTAATTTCTTAAATTTTTTAAAAAATCAGATTTAAAAAAAAATTTTTTTTAGTGCCCCCATTAGAATAAAACAAGCATATTTTTGTGCGTTTTGTCTGTTGGTTGGTCTGTCCGTCACGGTTAGAAAAAAACACTAAAGGCTTTTGAAAATATGATTTAACCTTTACTGTTCTTTCAGAAATATTGCGATAGTTTAAGGATAGGAGCACACAGGAATTGAGCAAGGGACTTAGAAGGAACATCCGAAACATCTTGCGAATAGGCGGATCTGACAGGGATCCGACTCCGACGGGGGCCGCCTCTTTGTAATCTTGTTTTTCATTATTTTTAAGAAAACTACTTCAGAAAATATCACATCTGGGATCTGAGTTGATCATTATGGCCATTACAGGCGGCACCTCTGTTAGGTCGTCATCCTTAAATACTAAAAAGAAAAGCCCTTGTTAAAGACATGCCCATAAGACGAAAAGAAAACTTAAATAAACTGCCGTTGGACGACAGCTTTGTCTGCATCAGATGCGGAAAAAATATGTAGGTCGCAAACAGGTCTGCGTAGTTATGTGAATCGAAGACATCCATCCATCCCAGTGGCGCTTTAGCACTTGGATGGCTCTGGCCTGGTAAATCACATCCCTCCATTCAGATATTCCTGGGCCTTTCGACTTCACGTTCTAACCCCAAACTGTTGTAGATCTGCCACTCCATCGTCAATCCATCGCATTCGGGGTCTGCCTTTGAGTCGCCTGCCTTTTGTTTTTCGCCTGTATACAATTTTCGCTCCTCTGTTATCTGACTTTCTTTCAATTGGACCTGCCCAACGTAGTCAGTTCTTTTTTATTTCTGTCACTATCGGTGGGTCTTCATAAAATTGATATATCTCATGGTCAGTGCGTTTCCTCCACCTTGTTTCATCTTCTTATCTTATATAATACAGACGTTACTTAAAAAAAGAAGATGATTATGTCCTAAGCGTCATGCATTCAGTCATGCATATTTACCAGTGACTTAAATTCTGCCAAGTCACTAGTTTTCCTGGCTAGCTCAGGCATCCCATTCCATGCTCCAATGGCACTAGGGAAGAAAGAGCATTTGTACAGATTTGTCCTAGCATATGGGACGAGGAATGTGCTTTTATCTTTGTGTCTTTCTAAGTATTTTATTAAGTTTTGTTTTTGTAGTTGTACGGCACCATAGATTTTCCTAAGAATTTTTCATTCCCAAGTAGATCTATTTAGTAAGAATCGAAGACTTAGCCATTATTATTCTTTTTCTTGATCTAGATTAGTTTCAATGTCTTTATAACAAGGAACCTCTGTATCCAGAATGGAGAATATGATAAACCTTGGTTAACTTACATTGACTTAGTATCAAGTCGTACACTAGATGACTTTACAAATGTTTCATACACAGGATAGACGTCTAGATCTAAAAAAAAATGTTCCGTATTTTTAAATCGCTACTTCTGTATTCTAATACAAGAGAGCTCATTCCCACACGAGAATCTAGATAGTCGTGATTCACTGATTGATATTATCTTATCTTATCTTATATAATACAGACGTTACTTCAAAAAAGAAGATGATTACGTCCTACGCGTCATGCATTCAGTCATGCATATTTACCAGTGACTTAAATTCTGCCAAGTCACTGGTTTTCCTGGCTAGCTCAGGCAAACCATTCCATGCTCTAATGGCACTATGGAAGAAAGAGCATTTGTACAGATTTGTCCTAGCATATGGGACGAGGAATGTGCCTTTATCTTTGTGTCTTTCTGAGTATCTTATTAAGTTTTGTTTTCGTATTTGGAGATTATGGTTCAGTGTTTTATGTATAATTGCTACTTTACTCTTAAGTCTTCTATCCTGAAGGCTTTCTAAATTTAGTGATTTTACTAAAGGTGTTACTCTAGTCAAATGTGAATATTCGTTTGTTATGAATCTCACTGCTCTATTTTGTGTCTGTTCTAGTTTCCTAATGTTTTCTTGAGTTGAGGGGTTCCAAACAGAGGATGCATATTCTATTATTGGCCTAACCAAGGTTAAATAGCATTTTAGTTTTATGTTCTTATTTGATTTATAGAAATTTCTTTTAATAAACCCTAATGCTTTGTTTGATTTTTTTTTATTGTTTCATCAATTATCTGGATCATAGACTACTATATACTACTCTAGACTGTACATGGACATTTTTTAACACTACAAAAAATTTGAAAATGTTATTAGAAAGTTGGAACAAGGTGTTGTTTTTCAATCTTAACCTATGTAGGCTATGTAACATATAATTTAATTTTTAGCGGCCCCCGAAAGGGGAAAAGACGCTATTAGTTTTGTGTGGCCTGTCTGTCCGTCCGTTTGTCTGTCTAGCTGTCTGTCCGTCCCGTTTAGATCTCAAAAAGTAGAAGAGAAAATGAAAATCGGACATCACAATAATTTAGACCATTCAAAGTTCTGATGCGACGGCTACTTTTTTTTTATACAAGCTCAAAATCTAATTTTTAAAAATTCTTTTATGCAAGCAGTTTTTTAAAGAGAAAACCTAATTAGTATGCATTATAAATCAAACCTAATTTAAGACAATTAATAATGTTGTAAATTACATTTTATTTCATTTTTATCTTTTGGTTGAACTCATATGTAACCAATAAAAAAGAGGCAAAGAAAAGAGGCCTAAGGATTACTGGGGCACTACATAGGATCTGTCAACTTTCTATCTGCATTCTTGTTATTTGTCTTTGATATAATTCATTCGGATGTTCTTTCTGAAAATATTGAAACCTGCCTGGGTGGACAACTTCGGAGGCCGATTTTAAGTTTGTGTTTCCACACAAACTGTCTTTGTAACCTTGTTAGATTTAGATCTAGATCTAGTAATTGATGATCTAGTGATTGAAAATAAGAGTACTCTCTTCTTGTAATTATTATTTTGAAATTGTTAGATTCATAATCTAGAAAGATCTAGGTAATCAATCTATTTTAATGTACGTAATGTGATTAAAATCAACGTGAATTATTTCGATCTAGGATTTTTGAAACATTATCTCAATGGAAACAAACAGGGAATGGCTTTGTTTCATATATTTGCGTGAATATCCAGAAAATGATTTTGCATTATTTCTAAACTTTGAAAACTAAAACAATACTAAAGATCATTACTTTTCCTAGACAGAAAAGATTGATTGGGGCCAGGGGCGAACTGGAGTCGAAACGGGCCCGGCATTTCTATTCAATCCGGCCCACACATTGTATGCCACATGATGAGCATCCAATCATACCTGACCTCAAAATCATAGTGCACATTTTAATAATTTATTAGATGATTTTGAAACTATCTGATAAGCGCTATTACTAAATGAATACAGTATAACACTTGGAATGGGGAATCTCTTATTGTGAAAAGTTCTTGCTATCATATACATTAGCATTCACATTCAAGACATCTGAAGATCCCCTATTAACTAATATATTGTTTATTATTCACTTTCACTCCTCGCCATTTTCTCAGACATATGAACTTTTAACCTACAAATTTAACTCTTCATCCTCCGTTATTTTAACTGTCCATTCCACAAGGTCATGGGGGCTCGATGGCTAAGTGTTTAAGCACTTCCGAACCTGGGGTCCTGGGTTCGAATCTCGGTGAAGACTAGGATTTTGAATTTCGGGATTTTAGGGCTCATCCTTGGTCCACCCAACTTTAAACGGTTACCTGAATTAGTTGTGAAAGTAAAGGCTGTTGGTCATTGTGCTGTCCACATGACACCCTGCTCGTCAGCCATTGGCAAAGAAACAGATGATCTTAACATCTAATCTATAGATGGCAAGGTCTGAAAGAGAAGTTTACTCTCATAAACTGCTTTCTCAATAACTTGGAAACCTAGTTTGCATCTTCAAGCTGGCTACATACACACATAACAGAACATATCCACTTGTTTTTAATATCCTTAGGTGCAGTAAAACAAATGAGGTCAAGATAATCTCATATTTTAGCATAGCCTCTTTGGACTCAGAGGCGCCCAAAGATCCTGAAATTAAAAATCCCAGGTTTCGACCCCGGGATTCCGGTTAGGAAGCCAAGCGCTTAACCACCCTGTCACCGCGCCGACAACGAAAACGTACAAGAAACCTTTAGAAATAACAAATCGTTGAATCCAAACCAACTAGTTCATGCAGTGAGTCTGGGATCCAAACCAATTAGAAAATTATTATTATAGCTTTTATATAGCGCTACTTTCATGCTTATAGCATGCTCAGAGCGCTTTGATCCAATCTCATTTGTGGACCAGTGGGGGGGGAGGGGGTATCTAGGAGTTAGTTTCGCGTGCTGCCTTTGGGCGCTCAGTAAACACAACTCTGCCCGTCGGGTCGAGTGTCGAACCTCGAGCCCCCTTCTAGGTAGCCAAGCCAAGCCAAGCTCAAGCCGCACTTAGCCTCTCGACCACGCTTCCCACATTAATAAAATTAATATGTAACGCCACTTCAACGTTTCTCGTCAGTAGTTTTGTTTAGTTGTCAATTCATTTCTTTTCAATTTCAATCTACAAATTTCTCTTGAATCTTTATTCTAGTTGAAATATAGTAAGCGCAGTAAACGATCACATAGACTGGATTTAAGTTTCCACACAAACTCGCTTTGTAATTATTATTATTATATTATTATTATAGCGTTTATATAGCGCTACTTTCATGATTATAGCATGCTCAGAGCGCTTTGGTCTAATCTCATTTGTGGACCAGTTGGGGGGGGGGTATCTAGGAGTTGGTTTTCCGTTCTGCCTCCAGGCGCTCAGTAAACACAACTCTGCCCGAGTTGAGTATCGAACCTAGAGCCCCCTTCTAGGTAGCCAAACCAAACCAAGTGCATTTAGTATGTTATGACACGATTAGGATTTAGTTAGATTTCTTTCGGGAATAATAAGTGGAAAGTTTTAATTAGTTACAGATGGCGCAGAGGTAGTGTAAAAAGTAGAAGGCTTTACGATACACAATACAAGGAATGTGTTTTCATTAGAACAGTTAATTAAAAAGTAATATCTGAACGGCTAGTGATAGAGACATAGGGCGGGTTCCCTTTTGAGGAAAAAAGGGTTTACCATTTAACACGAGCGTCGACTCTACATCTATTGTACGGCCTTCCGTTGGTGTTGTTGAGTTCGTTGGAGATTACCTCCTGTTTAGTTAATCGTTTGGATCCTACATCGCGAACAGGTGCGCAACAGTATGCGTATATCAAACTTTAACATTATTTTAAGAGATACCCTGGGATGCTACACTGTCTTAATGCGGCCTTTGGTGGGATGGTGCTGTGAAGAAAGAGCTGGTTGTTGTAATGTAGAGGTTTCTCATTACGTTTTTCTCCTAATTGCGCGTTCATGAGGATAAATGGCGTCAAGGTTTTATGTGTACAATGACATAAAAGAGAAAACGAAATCAGAGAAGTAAAGATTAAACAACTTGAAAGCCGATATGTGTATGTGAATTTTGTTGTTATTTTAAAACATCAACAATGGTTTCTTCTGAAATTAGTTTTACTATTTGTTATTATTATATTATTATTATAGCGTTTATATAGCGCTACTTTCATGATTATAGCATGCTCAGAGCGCTTTGGTCTAATCTCATTTGTAGACCAGTGTGGGGGGGGGTATCTAGGAGTTGGTTTTCCGTTCTGCCTCCAGGCGCTCATTTGTTATTTTAAAACATCAACAATGGTTTCTTCTGAAATCAGTTTTACTATTTGTTGTGATTCCCAAGTCACGTACCTCTGTTAGATTGATCAAGTTACAAATACGATGGGCCAGTTTGTAAAGGAGTATTTCAGGTTCGGAGATCTGTAATTATTTGTAGCACGGTCACAGTATTTAGACAAGAAGTGTTTTTTTTTAAGGTTTGTCTGGCTCCATACAGGGCAAGACCCCCACCCATACAAGTTCCGTCTTTCTCTAGAGCTGCTACGCTGTCGTACGTTGAAGTCGAATTTGATCATCATGCAATCGCTAAGGATTTGTTCTACTGGTCCCATCAGCCACAAACGAATGTACGTAAAGCTAAGCCCCAACCTTACAAAAGTAGACGTCTTCGAACAGGGGCGTAGCTAGGAATTTTCCATCGTTTGCGGGCCCGGGGGGGGCTTGAGCTCTTTGCAGGCCCTTGCATCGTGCGTACTATTTAATTTTTAATATAAAAAAATACTAATTTTGGGGCCCCTCTCAAGTGGTGAGTGGGGGGGGGGGTGTTCAAATTCTCCCCCCCCTCCTCCCCCCACCCTAGCTACGCCACTGTCTTCGAAGACCATGGACAAACATGATAACATCGATCATTTTCACGAAGACCAACAACAAAACACTGTGGGACATAGAGGAGCCGAAATGAAATCAAACTTGTAACAAAATTCTCAAACAACTTAACTCTCTTTCTATTAATTTTATTGCTGCATTTTGTTAAATTTATTATAATAAAACTTTATCAAACAAAAAATAGTATAATATGAGACATTAAAAAAAACAACATTTCAATACATAAGAGTTGTCAGTCTGCCTGCTAGACCATATATTTTCGGCGGAATGTTATTGGTAGAAAGATGTCGGTCTCAGTGAGTTCACTGTTGATGTAAACGATCTCCCTGAATATACCTGATAAATATTTACTTAATTGGGGATCCTTTGACAGTGCTTCTGAGTGGACACCACAAATGTAAAGTTGATCGAAAAATGTGACCGCACCGACAAGTGACCAGTCGCAACTCCAAAGTTTTGCTATAAACTCCAAGTCTAAAGAATCTGATTGTCGCTTGACCATCTTCCACAGATCACCGTTGCACTGTAAAATGTAAGTAAAATGGTCATCTTTAAAACTGGTCATTCCATCAGCTGGACCTTCAAGATTGTTGAGACATGTCCAGATATTTTGTGTTGTATCATAACACTGGACGAACGTCTCGTCTACACCTTTACCCCATACACTTGAAAACACAAGAATCATGTGGTCATAACTCGTCACGTGACAGATTTTTTGGTCGTCTGCTGGTACACGAGGCAAAGAAACAAGAGTTTCGGAGGCCGGGTGAAGCCTGCTCATCACTTTCCCGTTGCTGGGCAGAATGTAAATATAATCATCTATCACAGTGACATAGAACTTGGCATACCTGAACACTAAATACAATTTTATTGCTCTAAGCATTCAGGACTTTCCAGACACGACCTTGTATTGGAAATCAAGATGCCCAGATTTTGGTCTCTTTTATCTGAATAAGAATTCTGAAGATTAATGTCGCTCGGCGTCAAATTTGCGTTAGTGGTGTTTCCAGCAAGATTATTTTCATTCGCGTTGGCGTTTGCGACTTGGAAGCGTTTGCATCTCAGCTTCCGGATTTCCGACAGGTCATTCAATGGTACATTAGGTCTGTAGTCTGTCCATTTTAAAATCGCCATGATGACGTCATTTTCGGAATCAACCACCAGTTTCTGACTTCAAACTAAATTGAGCAACTCATTCGTTGATCTTATCTTATCTTATATAATACAGACGTTACTTCAAAAAAGAAGAGGATTACGTCCTACGATAGTTCCAAGAAGGCGTCTGTTTTGACAAAGGAGTTGAAATTTTTCAGCATAAACAACCAGGCCGCTGTAGTCACTGGCTGGGAGCTGAGAAGTTTGCCAGTTTGGAAATAGTCAAAATAGTTTTCTAAAGACAAAGATCTAATTATAAAATCTTCACACTCGGTCATTAGAAATGTTATTTGAAGTTGATGAGCTGCCCGCCAGATGTCAGTGACATTGTCATTTGTTAAAACACCATGACCAGTGTACAGAGTCTCCAGGATCAACTCAAAAGTTTCACTAGAGATGTCTTCTACAGTCACACATTTTGATTCAGTTTCTTTCATCCCGGATCTAAACAGTCCTCTAAAAAACCCAGAACACGCTGCTCGAAGAAACCTATGACACCCAAGTGTGACAACAAAATCTTGCAGTTCTTCACATTTTAAGAACGTACTCAATCCTGTAACAATCCCATAAGCCACCTCTCGTTTGATGACCATGGCTTCCTGTTTCACTGAAAATAAAATGAGAAATTTTGAAATTATAAACTGTAAAATGTCTTTGCGGTCTCTGAAATCATTCAAAGACTGCATTACTAACCAAGAGATTAGCGATAGTGTTACTGCAGCGATTGGACCCCATGATGACAAGCTAACCATCGTAAGAAAACGCAAGCTAAACATCTATGGCAATAGTACAGGATCTTTGGGGCTCGCTAAGACCTTCCTTCAGGAAACAGTACCAGGAAAAAGAAGAAGAGGCAGACAGAAAAAGCTATGGTAGGTAGGACAACATAAAAGAATGGACAGGGCTGTTGGAAGAGGTTTTAAATAAGGCAATGGCCAGAGAAATGGAAAGGACGGTCGATGAATCTTGAGTGGTGCCCTAACGGTCCAGCAGACTAAGGGATAGATAAGGTAAGGTAAAAATGTCTTTAACTTCTTAATTTTGTATGCATGTGTATAGGTGATGCTTGCGGCATAGGGACCCGAAACATCTCTGCCTATTCATTACAATGCAGTTTAAACAAATGTCTAGAAAGATCTAAAGGACAACACCACCGTGGGGTATATGGACATGATGCAATGAGACATACTTGGTCCATATCTATAGATGGACGTATTTCCTTTGATTGGTTTTTAATTTTTTGAATAAATTATTTAACTTTGTTGTTTCCTTTTTCTAGAATTTGTTTGTAGGAAAAAGTAGTTCAACTGACTGCGTCAGAACGAATTGGTGTACTGTGATTGTATACATATGCAACCGCAGACGATTTTAATATATTTGTGTTCAGTGGTTCTTTTTTCAAGACATAGATGAAATGTCTTTAGAAACTGAATAAGGTCAAGTTATACTGAACCATAATTTGTTTATGGTCTCCTTTACACTCTATAACAGTGGTTCCCAAACTTTTTTGTCTCGTGGACCCCTTGACATGTTTTCTGGTTTTCCGTGGACCCCCTGTTTAAGTTATATTGAATTTTGGAAAATTCATCAATTTCAAATTACGCATTTTGTTTAAATATTTTCCAACCAGTGACATGAGGAGTGAAAAAGTAATTTAAAACTACATTTTAAGTTATACTCCTTTTTTTAAAATAAATTTATTAGCAAGATTTAAAATTTAAACTCATTATGTAACAGTTAATATGTATCGTTTACTATCACTAAACACATTGGAAAATTTTTGTTTTTAAAGGTTTGCAAGCTTGACTTCCATTGCGACAGAGATTATTTTTCATATTGAGATTTGTTGTTTTAGTAAAAGGTTTCACAAAGAGCTGTTTTTCGTGGATTTCTTGAACCATAATAATTTGAATTTAAAAAATGCATCATTACCAGACAAGGTTGACACGGCCAGCTGTATAGAGAAATATGTTGTTTGCAGAAATGTGTTGTTTGCAAAGACTTACATTAGAAGAAAGAAATATTTAGCTATATTCCAACAGATCTCAAGAATTTAGTGAACTCTTCTACAATACCATTGCCCTAACAGAGTTTTCATGGTTCTCAGAAAGCCACCACAAACGAAGGAGCTGGAATACTTATTGAATGGCCCAATGGAGAAAAAATAATTTGAAAATAAAGATCATTATAACCAATGAGCTCTATGACAACCACAGAGAAGAAATAGGAGCACTGCATCATAAAAAATGACATTAACACTCTCTTGCTTGACGAGAAAATAATGAAGTTCAATTTCAAATACTTAACGCTGTACAGTCTACATTTCTTTTTGTTAAAGTTATAACTAGACAAAACTACACTATGCAAATATAGTTATTAAATTAAATAAAACAATTTTTCACACATACATCATGCACTCCTTTGTGCTAAGAATTATTTCTGCTGTAATTTGGTCCTCTCCTGGTGCTTTGTGATTCAACTGATGAATGTTCTTGTCATTTACTCTTCACATTTGAGCAAGTAATTGCGTATTTAACTTCTCATAACTGCGTTGATAACAAATTGAAGATATTCCTGCAATCAAGATCTACTACTGCTCCATTTGTTACTACTGATATAATAGTTACAGGGTTTGCTTTTTCTTCGAACGATTCCTTCAAAACATCAAAATTGTTCGACTTTATTGTCAATTATCAGTTTTCACAAAACGAAATTTTTTCGTGAATTTCTTTATCCATAAATAAACGACCATGTGCCCAAAAATGCTTCATGACAGGCACAACTCGGTTCATATATAGACCTTTGAACTATTTGTTGCTTAGGATAATTCTTAGCCAATATCAGATGCAGGTTTGTGCAGGTTTTAAAAAATTCAGCGGCTGGCTAAATCATTCATTTTTTTTCGCCAATTGCATATCATTTTCATAATTTTGCAAGATATTTTAAGATACAGCAAACCATTATATTTCCTTAAAATTTGAAAACAAATATTTGTCAATTGTAGATCTTTTCTCAACTTTACCAATAAGTGTTCAATAGTTTTTCAAATCTTATCAGGGTGGCTTTGTCTCCAACGATCTTCCAGCTTAGGTGGTTTCATGGTGTCATTACATAAAATGTTGATAAATAAATGACACATAGGCAATATAAGTTCAACGAGAAAAGAAAAAATTTTTCAAAATTAACACCACCGTCTCTTTTATATTTAGATTCAGCCATGTTAAATATTAGTTATCTCTAGACCAAATTGAGCTAGTTAAATGAGATATATTAAAATTTAAAATATATTTTTCATTCTAATGCAGTATTTAATATATAATGGTCTAGCTATAATAAAGTATAAATAATGTATATTTGTATGACATAGTAGGTGATTCCATTAATGTGAGATTTATATTAAACTCAATTAATTCTTAAATGAGATCCACTCTCGTGGACCCCCATTTGGATGTCATGGACCCCCAATTCTTTTTTTCACTTTCATGGACCCCCTGGAAGTCCTCGTGGACCCCTGGGGGTCCACGTGGACCACTTTGGGAATCACTGCTCTATAAGATCATCTCATTGACATTTTGTCGGAACGATGTCGCCCACACAGCAGTTCCCACCTCTCCACGTATCTTTGTGGAAAGGGAAGTCCCGATACAGTTTATTATCTGCGGCATCACAGACTCTGCCAGGGTCTCAGGTAAAAAGTTCCCCTTTCAGACCTAGTGGTCTATAGGGCAGATGATGTAAAGGTCATCTGATTCTGTGGCCTACTGTTAACGAGGGTGTCATGTGGCCAACACAACTACCAACCGCCTATACTTTTCCCCAACCATTGTCAGGTACCCATTAGAGCTGGGTGGACTCAAGGGCGCCCGAAAATCCAGAAATAAAAATCCCAGTCTTCACCAGGATTTGAACACGGGACCTCCAGTACGGAAGCCAAGCGCTTTACCGCTCAGCCACCGCACCCTCTCCAGGGTCTCAGGCTCCTGATATTCTCCCTGGGTTGACCATCAGGCCTTTTCCGTGTTTATGTTTGGCCGCAAGGCAGCAAATGCTAGAATCAGAAGCTTTCTGAGCATCGCTGGCTTCCGGCTTCACATAGTACTATAGGCTTATATACAGAATGTATACAATAATACAGAAACAATAGCAGAATATATTACTTAACAGAAATATCAATATTATATAATATGTGTATTATGAATAGACACTAACCCACATACTACAAAATCTTTGTAAGGCAATATTCTTGCTACTAATTCAACAGTGTAAGTTCCAATAAACCCTATGACTTCAATGGCAATAATGATACAGAGATTAAAAAACATATTTTGAAAATGTTATATTTCCTGATAGGTAAATTAGTACACACGTACACCTTTAGTACACATGTACACCCTTAGTACACACGTACACCTTTAGTACACACGTACACCTTTAGTACACACGTACACCCTTAGTACACATGTACACCTTTAGTACACATGTACACCTTTAGTACAC
>JADKLZ010061262.1:1480-15266 GCA_021533235.1 Biomphalaria straminea | reverse complement strand
ATCACCCAGAAGCGTATCTAGGAATTTTCTATCGTCTGGGGACCAGGCGGTTTGACCTTTTTGGGGGCCACTTAATTTTGCGTAATATTTGATTTTAAATGTAAAAAGAACCCACTCTTTTGGGGGCGCTCTCAAGTGGAGCCCTGTGGGAGATTTTCAAATTCTCTCTTCTCCACCCCACCCCAGTTATGCCACTGTCATCTTTTTGCAGCTTTCTTTTGTTAGTACTACATGTTGATGCAAATGTCAATCGTTTAAAAACTACTATCATCACAGCCCCAAGGGACTAAATCTCTCTCGTCATTAGAGGAACAATGACTAGCATATCATTTGAAGTTCGTCAGTCAACAATTTATTGTTTTCCTAAGAAAAAAAGATTTTTAGCTGCGTTAAGTATGTGTTTCGTCTGTCGGTCAGTCTGTCCGTCACGTTTAGATAACAAAAAAAAACAACTAAAGGCTACTAAAAAATAGAAAACTCTCTTGGTAATCTTGTTTTTCATTTTGCACATGTACATTTTTTTTTATTATCGTGTATTATTTCAATGTATTTGTGATATATAAAACGACCTAAAAAGCAATCAATCTTATCTTATATAATACAGACGTTACTTCAAAAAAGAAGATGATTACGTCCTACGCGTCATGCGTTTAGTCATGCATATTAACCAATGACCTAAATTCTACCAATTCATTGGTTTTCCTGGCTAGCTCAGACAACCCATTCCATGATCTAATAGCACTAGGGAAGAAGGAGCTTTTGTACAAATTTGTCCTAACATACGGGACGAGTAATGTGCATTTATCTTTGTGTCTTTCTGAGTATTTTATTAATTTTGTTTTTGTATTTGAAGATTATGGTTCAGTTTTGGATGTATAATTCCTACTTTACCTATGTGTCTTCTATCCAGAAAGCTTTCTAATTGTAGTGATTTTACTGAAGGTGTTACTGTATGTATCCGGTTCTGTTTGTTTAATAAACTGTTTCATTTATTTGTTCAACAAAACTTGGGAGATTTTATAGAGATTCCGTCAGGCCAGATAATATCTTGGTCATTATTTCTCTCACTCTTGTCTCTTCTCTTTCTCTCTCTATCTCTCTTTCGCCCTTTTTCTCTACTGCTTTCTTTCTCTCTTGCTCTCCCTCTCTCTCTCTCTCTCTCTCTCTTGATATATCTCTTTCTCTCTCTTTGTCTCTTACTCTCTCTCATTCTCTCACTCTCTTTCTGCTGAGCTATAACATTATAAAAAAATTCTTTTATTTTTTTTTTGTTCTTTTGTTGTTAAGTTCATTTGAACACAAGAGTAAGTGTCATGTGTTAATTAGAATATCTCCTTTAAAAAAATAATGATTGGTTAGGAAAAGGTGAACGGGCAAAGGTCAAATCACATCTCTGGTTAGGTCGATATGACACGTGCAATGTTGATATTTATTGAAAGCACGAACATCAACACTTCGACGAGAAACGAACGAAGACCATCAGATCGATTGCTTAAAATATTTAGTAATCACAATGGCGCCTTTAAAAACCGGCCATTTTTTTAGCGGCCCCCGAAAGGGGAAAAGACGCTATTAGTTTTGTGTGGCCTGTCTGTCCGTCTGTCTGTCTGTCTGTCTGTCTGTCTGTCTTTCCGTCCGTCCGTCCCGTTTAGTGCTCAGAAAGTAGAAGATAAAATGAAAATCTGACATCACGATAATATAGAGCATTCAAAGTTCTGATGCAACGGCTACTTTTTTTTTTTCTAAAAGCTCAAAATCTAATTTTTAAAAATATTTTATGCAAACAGTATTTAAAGAGAAAAAACCTAATTAGTATGCAATATAAATGAAACCTACTTTAAGACAATTAATAATCTAATATACTGCACATGTTTTCACATTTTTTTTGTTCCAACATACGAGTAACATACCAGTATTTACTCGTAAAGTAATCAACTCATAAAACAAGTGTGGCAATTGCCTTGAACATCGGCTTTACAAGGCTAACGTTGAGAGATCAAAGCACGGAAGATGTATATTAGTTTTGTGTGGCCTGTCTGTCCGTCTGTCTGTCTGTCTGTCCGTCCGTTGAGAGATCAAAGCGGATCTGACAGGGATCCGACTCCGACGGGGGCCGCCTCTGAGTTTGTGTATCACACAAACTCTCTTTGTAATCTTGTTTTTTACTACTTTGATTTCGAATAAAAATTTCTTTTGTCTGAAGTCAAGTTTGGCTAATAAGACTTTAGTCTTTCACGATCTTGTTAGGCTAGATCTAGTACAAAATAATTACATGAGTGATTTAAAACAATTTCTACATTTTTGTTTAAAAATTGAATCGATGTATTTCATTTAAACAGTGAAAGCCATTTTGGTGTACCCTTTTTATATAATGCCCATGGCACCTGCTTAGTTTTCTACAACATTATTCCAGGCCTGAAATGAAATTATAGATCAAAATGATAGTTTAAACAAGATTACAAAGAGAGTTTGTGTGATACACAAACTCAGAGGCGGCCCCCGTCGGAGTCGGATCCCTGTCAGATCCGCCTATTCGCAAGATGTTTCGGATGTTCCTTTTAAGTCCCTGGCTCAATTCCTGTATGCTCCCATCCTTAATTAAACTATCGCAATATTTCTGAAAGAACAGTAAAGGTTAAATCATATTTTCAAAAGCCTTTAGTGTTTTTTTCTAACCGTGACGGACAGACCAACCAACAGAAAAAAAGCACAAAAATATGCTTGTTTTATTCTAATGGGGACACTAAACAATTTTTTTTTTAAATCTGATTTTTTTTTAAATTTAAGAAATTAGTTTAGAATCATGTCATTTCCGGGCTTCACGCTAGTACACGAAAGCCGCTGCTAAAAGTTCATTTTAAAAAAATGTGCAAGATATATAGATATTAGAAGCATTTCTTATAGAAACATTTCCTCCCTTACATTTACGTAATTGTTTTAGAATTGGTGTTTTGTTATTAAAAAAATCGCTTGCATAATTAATTTTATAAATTAAACTGTTTGCTTTTAGAAAACTAAAAGTAGCCGTTGCACCTAAACTTTTCAAGCCGCATTTAATGGTGAAATAATATTTTTCGTATCTCTTCTAGTTTTGGCGCTCTGAGTCTGACAGACGGACAGACGGACAGACAGACAGAAAGTCATTTTAAAAAATGTGCGTGATATGTACATGCCAAGAGCATTTTTTCTAGTAACATTTCCTCCCTTACATTTACTTAATTGCTTCACAATTGGTGTTTTATTATTAAAAAAATCGCTTGCATAATAATTTTTATAAATTAAACGGTTTGCTTTTAGAAAACTAAAAGTAGCTGTTGCACCTAAACTTTTCAAGCCGCATTTAATGGTGAAAAATTTTTTTTCGTATCTCTTCTAGTTTTGGCGCCCTGAGTGTGACAGACGGACAGACGGACATTTTGCACAAACCTAATAGCGGCTTTTTCCCCTTACGGGGGCCGCTAAAAATAGTAGGCTTAAGGATGTCAAGAAATTATGATTCTAGGCCTGTGAAGTGTGAATAGAAAGATAATAGTAAAATAGACTATTGTAATAATAGTAAAATAGACTATTGTAATAATAGTAAAATAGACTATTGTAATAATAGTAAAATAGACTATTGTAAAAATACAACTTATCTGGGGGAAGAAACTCAAAATCTCTGTCATATCTACCAACCCCTTTTTTTATTTTTAAAAGAAAATATATTAATTACCGCTAATTGATTGAATAATTGGTAACTGTTTTGACTGATTCGCGTATTGTCATTGATTAAGAATAGTTGAGAAAATGTTTTAACTTGATTCGAGATTGGGAAGTGAGAGAGATAACGTGTACAAGATTTGTAATTTGTAAAATATATGTTATTGGCCCTTGTGCAAATAGACGTGTCTTTGTTTAACGTGAATTTTTAATGAATTCAAAACTTTACTTCAAATTTCAATCCATCAAACTTCTTGCAATTTCTGACTTAATTGATTGAATCAAAGCCATGGATCAGCTTAACGTCATATCTTGACATCACATTTGACGCAGCATCAAATGTCATTCAATGCACTGTATTCAATTTTTTAAAATGTATTTCTCTCTCTCTCTCTGTTTGTCCTAGCCTGGGGCTGCGGTATCGGCTTTGTGTCACTCATCATCGTCATCTCCAACGTTGGCGTCTTCCTGGGCCCCATCATGAACAAGCGGTTTTTCAAGAGGCTCTTGCAGTTCCTGGTGGCTATGGGCGCAGGGGCCCTGATCTCAACTAGTCTGTTGGTGCTCATACCCGAGGTCAGTATAACCTTGGACTAATTTTGGAGGACATAGTCTTAAAGTACAAGTACAATGTCTATGAGTCCATCCCCACCCCCCTTTTGCGTTGCAGCAGCAGTGGCGTAGCTAGGGTGTGGAAGAAGGGGGGAATTTGAAAATCTATTAGTTTTTTAGTGAATTAATTAAATATTACGCAAAATGCAGGGGCCCCCAAAGAGGTCAATTACCCCCGGTCCCCAAAAGATTAAAAGTTCCTAGCTACGCCCCTGTGCAGCGGAGACAAAAAATCCACGTCCTCCATAGATCTCTGCCAAGACGATAATTTTTTAAAATATATAGTGTTGCGGGACATCTGATGTTAAAATTTGGGTCAGGTCACGTCGTTTGTTAAAATTTGGGTCAGGTCAACTCGTTTCTCTTCCCAAAATGAAACAAGATCCACCCTACCCCCCAGCTCATCATAAATATTACTCCATGTGAAGTTTTTATATTTTTTTTTTAGATATTTGAATTATATTTGTGTCTGTGTTGTACAACTCTACAAACCAAGGGGGTCTAAAAATCAATTTAATTAAAAAGAATAATTAGTAGAGATTAACAGATTATAGTCAACAGTTTGTGATTAAAAAGTATAGCTTCTAAACGAATAGGAGAATAAGAGGAAATAAAGGTAGATAGGAGGATTTTCGTTCATACATTTAAAAATGTAAAATTTTTGTTTAGTGCTAAAAAGTTTAATATAAACAATATTAATATATCGTCTATATATCGTCTTTGAAATATAGACGATATATTATACTGGGAGCATCCATTGTCAAGGAGCCATATATATTTTTTTTTTCATGACGCCTTTTCAAAGTTGCAAACTAGCGCTAAATCTACA
This sequence comes from Biomphalaria straminea, assembly GCA_021533235.1. NCBI lineage: Eukaryota > Metazoa > Mollusca > Gastropoda > Planorbidae > Biomphalaria > Biomphalaria straminea. Next base: position 10,126 of record JADKLZ010061262.1, on the reverse strand, counting down.
GGAATGGAGATCCACAAGCTTCATCTGGGTATTCCTTTTATAGCTAAAGTTTAAATTAGTCGACAGCGCACAGTCTACAGAATAAGTGAATTTAGAAACCATCCACAAAGATACACTAATAGTTACTTTTCTAATCTATTACATATAAAGTACAACTAAACACAATAGAGCAGTGAGATTTATAACAAAGGAATAGATCAAAGTAACTCCATTAGTAAAATCACTAATCTTAGAGACACTTCAGGACAGAAGAATAAAAAGTCAAGTAGCAGTAGAAACATAAAACACTATTTCATAATTTACAAATAGATAAACGAAACCTAATAAAATACTCTGAAAAAATAGAAAGATAAAAGCACATTTGTTATTCAATACGCTAGAACAAATTCATACAAGTGCTCTTTCTTCCCTGGTGCCATTAGATAATGGAAATGTTTGCCTAAATCAGCCAGGAAAACCAATAAATTAGCAGATTATAAGTGGCTAATGCTAGACCAGATGGACACATTAGTATCTTTTTTTTTCTTTGAAGTAACGTCTGTAATATATAAGAAGTAGTAACGTCTGTAATATATAAGAAGTGACGTCTGTAATATATAAGAAGTAGTAACGTCTGTAATATATAAGAAGTAGTAACGTCTGTAATATATAAGAAGAAGAAAAAAATGTATAAACATTCACACACACAAATTCACCGTGTAAATAACATTATAAGTGTGTTTTCTAGTTCACTTTATGGATTCAAACGTTAACGCTGTGGTCTAGGAACTCCACTCCTATTTCAATAAAAGTAAACATTTCAATAAAGTTATCTTCTCCACAATAACATCTCATCTATAAGTGAGGGGATATACGTGGGTCCACGCCCCTGAATAATAAGTTCAATATGACGTGTTCACTTGTTACAGACAGTAGTATGTGCTTTTTATTTTTTTCAAAGGCGTTTCACATTCAAGCCATAGAGGAACTGAATCACAGCTACATCTGGAAGTCTTCTGTCATTGTCGTCTCCATCTACGTCTTCTTCAGCTTGGAGAGGCTTCTAAAGACTGTCCTTTACAATAGACGAGCTGTCAAGGTAGAACAACTTTACAGTCTGTGTGAGAGCTTGTGTGTGTGTGTGAGAGAGAGAGAGAGAGAGAAAGAGAGAAGGGGCGAGTATGAAGTCTAAAGTTAATTTGGTTCAGAATGACTAACTTTAACTTTAACTTTAACAAAGTCCTTGATTATTACTTTTATACCGCCCATCTTTCACGCTCAATGCTCGCACAGAGCACTTTGGTCCAATCTCATTTGTGGACCAGTGAGGGGAGGGGGTATCTAAGAGAGGTTTTCCGTGCTGCCCTTAGACGCTCAGTAAACACAACTCTGCTCGAGTCAGGTGTCGAACCTCTAGCCTCTTCATAGGCAGCCAAGCCAAGTTCCAGCGTACTTAGCCTCTCGACCACGCATCCTTTATGAAAAGAAGTGGGGAGGGGCGTTGGCAGGGTGGTTAAGCGCTTAGCTTCTGAACCTTAGGTCCCGGGTTCAAATCTCGGTGAATACTCGGATTTTGAGTTACGGGATTCTTAGGACGCCCCTGAGTCCACTCAGCTCTAATGGATACATGACTTTATTTTGGGGAAAGTAAAAGCGGTTGGTCGTTGTGCTGGCCACATGGCACCCTTTTCTCTGGCCAAAGAAACAGATGACCTTAACATCATCTTCCCCATAGATCGCAAGGTCTGAAAGGGAAACTTTGTGAAGGAATGTATTTCGAGTGGCCTAAACTGCCGGCTACCTATCAAGAGGGCTCGAGTTCAAATTGGACCTTAACACTCTGATGCGATATATACAAGGAATTATTTGTTTCAAGAAGGACACTACTGATACTATTTGTACTAGCCCATGTATTTAACCGGATTACGAAGAGAGTTTTTGTTATCACACAAACTCAGCGACGGTCCCTATCGGATCCGTCTATTTGCAAGGAAGATTCAAGACGTTATTTTGTTTTGATTGTCAAAAGTAATAATGTTTCGACGAATCATTTTGAGATGTAAAAAATGTTTTTTTTCCTGTAAAATATACTTTTTGTATAAACACATGTATTTAAAAAAAACACTTTACCAAGGCTCAAATTCTATTTGGAGTGTAAAAATAAAACATAAAGACTACATACACAGGGCAGGCTCTAGGTATTACTGTTGATTGAACAGAATTAATGTCTTGATTTTACTAAAGAAAAAAAGAAAGTAAAAATTGTTTTTTATCTGTTTTCCTACAATTGCTGTAGTGGGATGTGGTGGTCAGTCGATAAAGCAATTCACTTGCAAACTGATAGGGTTCGAATCCCAATGAGGAATTTTCTTTTATTTAAATTATTTTTTGTTCTCTTAGCCCCGAGACAGTGATGACGTGTCTGTAGAGACAGGCGAAAATAGCTTGGCGCCTCTGACTGACCTCAACATGGAGATCATGATCAAAGCCCCCATGGAGAACGGTCATTCTCACTTCCACCTGCCCACAGAGCAGGCCCAGGACAAGGTCACGCTGGCCTGGATGGTGATGGCCGGTGATGTCATTCACAACTTCGTGGATGGGTTATCCATGGGCGCTGCCTTCACGGAGGACATCGCTTTGGGGATCAGCATCTCTCTGGCTATCATAAGCGAGGAACTGCCACACGAGCTTGGTATGTCACTTTATGTTTTGTCAGTGTTTTAGGACTTGGAAATGTCACTATTTCAACATCTCATTAATTCAACAAGTCAGTATTTTATTATGTCAGAATGTCAGCATGGAAGCATGTCTGTATTTCAGCATGTCACAAAGTCAGTATGTCAGTTTGTCTACATGTCAGTATTTCAGCATGTCAGTAATTCAGGATGTCAGTAATTCAGCATGTTAGTAATTCAGTCAGGATTTCAGCAATTCAGCATGTCAGCAATTCAGCATTTCAGTAATTCAGGATGTCAGTAATTTAGCATGTCAGTAATTCAGCATGTCAGTAATTCAGCATGTCAGTAAATCAGCATGTCAGTAATTCAGGATGTCAGTAATTCAGCATGTCAGTATTACAGCATGTCAGTAATTCAGCATGTCAGTAAATCAGCATGTCAGTAATTCAGCATGTCAATAATTCAGGATGTCAGTAATTCAGCATGTCAGAACAGGATGTCAGTAATTCAGGATGTCAGTAATTCAGCATGTCAGTAATTCAGGATGTCAGTAATTCAGGATGTCAGTAATTCAGGATATCAGTATCTCTAGCGAAAATCTTTTCAACCAATTTCATTATGATGCTGCTGGAGTTGAAAGGTTAAGAGGTTTAATTATCTAGCTATCACAGTCAAGTTACTTTCTCCGTAAGATCTTCTTTTCAGTAAATGGAAAGACTTAGAGAGTCCTCAAATAAATTATAAAATGACTTATTTAATTACAGCTTAATCCCAGAACCGTTAGCTGGGTACAAACCCTCTACAGTAGTCAGCATAGTTACGATCCAAGAAGCCGTTACTAATACTCGGAACGGTTGTAAATAAATAATCAGAGGCGTATCTAAAGTGGGGGAGGGAGTAGAGCATTTGAAAATGCCCCAAGTTTGGGGGGGGGGGCGAATGAGTGATTTTTTTCCATTAAATATTGAATCTTACGCAAAATGCAGGGGCCCACAAAGAGGTCAATCCCCGGGGCTTCAAATGATGGCAAATTTCTTTATTCCTAGTTACGCTACTGTAGTTAATACAAGTCTTTTCAAATGATTGTTATAGATAAAACTCATTAAAAGAAAGATTCAACGATGGATAGCAGAGAAGAAAAAAAATAAATTACAAAAAAGTCAGATAGATCCTAACAATAGCGTTGAAATTATTGTTATATTCATTTATATTTTAGCTGATATTGCCATCCTGCTTCACTCTGGCCTGTCCATCAAGAAGTCACTTCTGGTCAACTTCCTGTCTGCTTGTGTCTGCTACCTGGGATTAATCTTGGGCATCGTTCTAGGATCCTCTATAGCTGAAGCTAGCCAATGGATATTTGCAATGGCTGGAGGACTGTTTCTATACATTCCGTTAGTCGATATGGTAAGAATTTTTGTTCTCAGAATTAATGAGTTCGGAGAGGATCAAACTGTTGTCAATAACAACACAATCTACTGTACAGTGTAAATTAATATTTGGGACAGTCTAAAAGAATATAAGAATAATATAAGACCTTACTTTCAACGTAGCCATTATATGTTATGTTAGATCTAAAACATTAACTCAAACAGATATACAATTTGCATCTGTACCTCGGAGGAACATTATCTGAATCTGCATTATCTTCTTCATAGAGCTAATAGATCAAAGTCAATATGGTTTGAATAGTTCATATATATAAGACACTAATGAATTATTCACCATACTCATCTTCACCTATATCTTTGTTTAGCCGTTGGGGCACCATACAAGATCTGTTGACTTTGAAGTTTTCGTAAGAGCCTTCTTTCACATCATCTGCTCTGAGCTATTTTTCCTTTATGCCATTTCTCTCTGTCTTTTGGATAGGATAGTTTCATTCAATAACAGACATGTCCATTGTCTTCCCATCGCTTTTTCTGTCTAGAACTGTTCCCTGATTGAAGGTCGTTGCGAGCCCTGATGACCTTGTGACCTAGCCATAGAGTTTGATTTTTTTTTTCTTGGTTAGCAGGTCATCGTGTAATCCAATTGCTGTGTTAATTCTGTTTCTAATCTCTTCGTTTGTGATGCTGTCTTTGTAAGTGAATGAATAATGTATAATAAAAAGTCTTTTAGTTATAAAACTATCATTTCTGTCTTTTATTTTTACAGCTGCCGGACATGAGTGACCACTTGGATTTGCTTCTTCAACAAGGCGGACACGAGGCCAAAGTCGTTGCCTGCTTGCACACTTTGGGACTGCTCATAGGAGGCGGCATCGTTATATGTATAGTTAACGTGAATACATTCATACTAGCACCTTAGGTGGAGTGTAGCGCCGTAGGTAGTGTGTATGATCGTAGTTTGGGCATAAAAAAATATTTTAATATTACCCGAAAAAAAGAGCCTTATAGTCAAGGGTGACATCTGATATGCCAACGCTTATTTATTACATATATCTATTTACCTGGCCAGGTCAGTCTAGTCATTGTTGAGCTTTTTTATTGGCGAATTAGATCTCATGCTTCAGAGCTTACAGTTTTGTATTTGTGGTTTGCATGATGTGGGGAGTTGTTAAGTTTAAACATCTTGGAAGCTTTTATGTATTTTTTGTGGTATGGTAGAATATGAATAAACTTGGCTTCATCTTACCAACTTTTTGTTTTCATGCAACGTTCCTATGAGATGTGGTGGCCGAGTTGTAAAGCGCTTGGCTCCTTAACTGAGAAGTCTCGGGTTCAGATCCCAGTGAAGACTGGCATTTTGAATTTTGGAATTTTTAAAGGTGCTTCTGAGTCCACCCAGCTGTAATGGGTACCTGACATTAGTTGGGGAAAAGTAAAGGCGACGGTGGTAGTGGAGTGGTCGTTATGTTGACTACATACACTGATGACATATGTCTCATCTGTCCTATAGATTGCAGGGTCAATACACTTACTGTTACTGATGCTACTGTTGCTTTGTAAGATAGTGACATGGTAAGTTTTTCGAAAGTGTTTCGTTATACTGTTAAGGCTTAGTAGAGGTTATGTACAAATTGTTTAGTGTTTAAACATTGACTTAGTCTAATAGTTATATTTCCATTTCTGTTTTTTTTTCTTACTTACAGTATATCAATTAATGTTGTGATTGTAGATATTTGTAATATTGACGGCTTCTGCAACATCAATCTCCCTGTTGACAGAAGACGTTTTCTTTATACTTTGTCGTACCATGTTCAACTTTCTATTTTAATAATATTTTTTTTATTTGGTGTACATATTTTTAAATTATTTTCTTAATATTTGCTTCGGGGGATTGAATAGGGTGATGTATTCATATGCTATTTGTCAACACGTCAGGGCTTAGTGAATCACAACTGTTTGGGGAGATTAAACTTCGAAATAACAAAAAAAAACTTAAAAAAACAACAACACTAAACTTTGATTATAGAACATCAGATCGCCCAGAAAGAAAATAAAAAGAATTGATTTTTAAGACATAGATCTGGAGTATACAGCTTTGTATACAGAATTCCCTCTGAACCATAATCTTCAAATATAAAAACTAATTTTAATAAAATAGTCAGAGATAAACAAAGATAAAGGCACAATTCTCATTCCATATGGTAGGACAAATTTGTATAAATTCTCCTTATTCCCTAGCGCTATTAGAGCATGGAATGGATTGCCTTAGCTAGCCAGGAAAACCAGTGACTTTACAGAATTTACATCATTGATTAATATGCATGACTAAACGCATGACGGGTATAATCTTTTTTTAAGTAACGTCTGTATTATATAAGAAAAGAAACTGGTATCTTAGCTATATTGATTATATCACACGTAGAGGAAGTTTGCTAAGGGATGTGATAACAGATTATTAAAATCTCAAAACATCTGCCCGATTTTGAAACCACTGCACAGTTCATCTCGTATATTGGTCGAGCTATTGGAACTCTCCAACAGAATATGAACGAGGAAACCTCTGGGTGAGTGTTCAAGATCTCAATGATGCTCGACCCTTAGACTAGAATCTCTAAGGCCAAATTCACGCAGGCACATATACTGATTTTTACACCATTTGTTTTTAGTAAATGGGAATCTATAGATATCATGTGTGACTTTACATAATGCATAAACTCAAATCCATTTTAGTTTCATTTGCAAAGCTCAACTTTTGTGTGTTAATACTTTAATGCATAAACCTATTTTTTAGACATGACTTTGTATAATCTGTTTGTGATATAGTGATCTATTTATAAATGTATTTACATATTTTTAAAATTTATGTTACGGGTCTAACAAGACTCAATCCGTAATGTGGCGAACATGTCGGATATTTTAACGCAAACTCTAAGCTTGGAGGAAAATTGCGCTGTGGCATCCTATACTATTAAGCGAGCAATTCTTGTATATATATATATATATATATATATATATAGAGAGAGAGAGAGAGCTATGATTTCGAAAACGGCTCTAACGATTTTCTTTAAAACTTAAACGTATCTGCATGTTAGTGAGAAAAAAATTCTCAGCTTATTGGCCACATCGGGAAAACTTGAGTTCGACCGTTATTTCGATATGTAAAATGTCTCAATGTTGTAAAATTTATTTTTGGCTTGAAAGTTTTCCATGACGTAAACTGGAAAAACGCTGCTTACGTCACTAGGCTTACCGTAGTACACTAAATTATTTTTTGCAAACAAGAACGCGTTTAGAGATATGAATGAAGGGATGTGTAAAACTAAAAGCAGACAACGAGCTTTAGCACCACTGGGATGGATGGATTGCAAAAGCCGGTATGAACCTCTTATTGTCTGACAGTCAGGCTGGGCATGGCATTTATTTAACCGAGCAAGGCTCGGCCACCTGATATTAGTGGTTAATTGTTCAGCTTCAGAACCTGGAGTCTTGGATTCGAATCTCAGTGCAGACTGGGATTTTGAATTCTTGCTGCATACTTCAAAGGTAGCCATGGCAACAACGTTCTACCGTGTTTAATTATTGAAGTGAATGTAACCATAAAAGAACGTGTTACATTACCTAACAATTGTAGGACCACTAGCGACTGGTAGTTGGAAATGTGTTTTCCAATCAATGATTCTGAACGCGCGCTAAATCGTTTGTTCTTCTTTGAAGGAAAACGTTAAACATCTAATAGAGAGCTCTACGATTAACTTGATTATATTTTGTGACAAGGAACGTCTGTACTTTATAAGATAAGAGAATGATACACCAAAAAGTTATTTTTAGTTTTACAAACGTCTCCTCGAAGTAAATTTAAAAAAGGGTTTTACTTAATTTTATTGGCCTTGTTTTTTTGTGCATTTAGAATAAAGACGGACAAGCTAGTATATATATATATATATATTTATTTATTTATCTATTGTACAAAGTAATATTGAAATAGTTTGAATATAAACATATGTTTATTGTTGATACATTGTTGTCATTTCATGTGATCTTTTGTTTCAACTATTTTTTGAATGCGATTATTTTGTATATAATGATTGAAATACATTTTTTGGTCTTCCGAAGTAGAAACTTTGATTTGAGGGGATAGCTATTGGTAGATGATGTAAATATTGTCTTCATTTGGTGGGGCCATGTTTTGTTTTATTTTTAAAATTATTTTTGATACCATACTCCTACCATTTTATTTTATATCTGTTGGTATACTATATGTAAATTTTTTTTATAATGTTGTGCACCGTTTCTTTTTATGCGAAGACTGATATAGAACGTATTTGGTGATATATATGTGGTGTCTCTTTGTAAGACTTTGTTACTTATCATTTATTAAGAATACTCTTTCTCTCTCTCTTTTTTTCCTCGTCCTCTCTTCACACACACTCTTTCATGCTTTCACTCATTCACGCTCACTCTCCCCTCCTTCGCTCGTTCTCTCTTCACACTAAACAAAGTTATTTATTCTACTAGATCTCTTCTTACTTGTCCTCTTGTCTTAAGCATCATTTGTAAGTATCTAATCACAAGACTTATCAATATTGATATATATA
>JADKLZ010061261.1:1476-15322 GCA_021533235.1 Biomphalaria straminea | reverse complement strand
ATCACCCAGAAGCGTATCTAGGAATTTTCTATCGTCTGGGGACCAGGGGGTTTGACCTCTTTGGGAGGCCCCTGAATTTTGCGTAATATTTGATTTTAAATGTAAAAAGAACCCACTCTTTTGGGGGCGCTCTCAAGTGGAGCCCCGTGGGAGATTTTCAAATTATCTCTCCTCCACCCCACCCCAGTTATGCCACTGTCATCACCCCTTCTGCAGCTTTCTTTTGTTAGTACTACATGTTGATGCAAATGTCAATCGTTTAAAAACTACTATCATCACAGCCCCAAGGGACTAAATCTCTCTCGTCATTAGAGGAACAATGACTAGCATATCATTTGAAGTTCGTCAGTCAACAATTTATTGTTTTCCTAAGAAAAAAAGATTTTTAGCTGCGTTAAGTGTGTGTTTCGTCTGTCGGTCAGTCTGTCCGTCACGTTTAGATAAAAAAAACAACAACTAAAGGCTACTAAAAAATAGAAAAATCTCTTTGTTATCTTGTTTTTCATTTTGCACATGTACATTTTTTGTATTATCGTGTATTATTTCAATGTATTTGTGATATATAAAACGACCTAAAAATCAATCAATCTTATCTTATCTTATATAATACAGACGTTACTTCAAAAAAGAAGATGATTACGTCCTACGCGTCATGCGTTTAGTCATGCATATTAACCAATGACCTAAATTCTACCAATTCATTGGTTTTCCTGGCTAGCTCAGACAACCCATTCCATGATCTAATAGCACTAGGGAAGAAGGAGCTTTTGTACAAATTTGTCCTAACATACGGGACGAGTAATGTGCATTTATCTTTGTGTCTTTCTGAGTATTTTATTAATTTTGTTTTTGTATTTGAAGATTATGGTTCAGTTTTGGATGTATAATTCCTACTTTACCTATGTGTCTTCTATCCAGAAAGCTTTCTAATTGTAGTGATTTTACTGAAGGTGTTACTGTATGTATCCGGTTCTGTTTGTTTAATAAACTGTTTCATTTATTTGTTCAACAAAACTTGGGAGATTTTATAGAGATTCCGTCAGGCCAGATAATATCTTGGTCATTATTTCTCTCACTCTTGTCTCTTCTCTTTCTCTCTCTATCTCTCTTTCGCCCTTTTTCTCTACTGCTTTCTTTCTCTCTTGCTCTCCCTCTCTCTCTCTCTCTCTCTCTCTCTCTTGATATATCTCTTTCTCTCTCTTTGTCTCTTACTCTCTCTCATTCTCTCACTCTCTTTCTGCTGAGCTATAACATTATAAAAAAATTCTTTTATTTTTTTTTTGTTCTTTTGTTGTTAAGTTCATTTGAACACAAGAGTAAGTGTCATGTGTTAATTAGAATATCTCCTTTAAAAAAATAATGATTGGTTAGGAAAAGGTGAACGGGCAAAGGTCAAATCACATCTCTGGTTAGGTCGATATGACACGTGCAATGTTGATATTTATTGAAAGCACGAACATCAACACTTCGACGAGAAACGAACGAAGACCATCAGATCGATTGCTTAAAATATTTAGTAATCACAATGGCGCCTTTAAAAACCGGCCATTTTTTTAGCGGCCCCCGAAAGGGGAAAAGACGCTATTAGTTTTGTGTGGCCTGTCTGTCCGTCTGTCTGTCTGTCTGTCTGTCTGTCTGTCTTTCCGTCCGTCCGTCCCGTTTAGTGCTCAGAAAGTAGAAGATAAAATGAAAATCTGACATCACGATAATATAGAGCATTCAAAGTTCTGATGCAACGGCTACTTTTTTTTTTTCTAAAAGCTCAAAATCTAATTTTTAAAAATATTTTATGCAAACAGTATTTAAAGAGAAAAAACCTAATTAGTATGCAATATAAATGAAACCTACTTTAAGACAATTAATAATCTAATATACTGCACATGTTTTCACATTTTTTTTGTTCCAACATACGAGTAACATACCAGTATTTACTCGTAAAGTAATCAACTCATAAAACAAGTGTGGCAATTGCCTTGAACATCGGCTTTACAAGGCTAACGTTGAGAGATCAAAGCACGGAAGATGTATATTAGTTTTGTGTGGCCTGTCTGTCCGTCTGTCTGTCTGTCTGTCCGTCCGTTGAGAGATCAAAGCGGATCTGACAGGGATCCGACTCCGACGGGGGCCGCCTCTGAGTTTGTGTATCACACAAACTCTCTTTGTAATCTTGTTTTTTACTACTTTGATTTCGAATAAAAATTTCTTTTGTCTGAAGTCAAGTTTGGCTAATAAGACTTTAGTCTTTCACGATCTTGTTAGGCTAGATCTAGTACAAAATAATTACATGAGTGATTTAAAACAATTTCTACATTTTTGTTTAAAAATTGAATCGATGTATTTCATTTAAACAGTGAAAGCCATTTTGGTGTACCCTTTTTATATAATGCCCATGGCACCTGCTTAGTTTTCTACAACATTATTCCAGGCCTGAAATGAAATTATAGATCAAAATGATAGTTTAAACAAGATTACAAAGAGAGTTTGTGTGATACACAAACTCAGAGGCGGCCCCCGTCGGAGTCGGATCCCTGTCAGATCCGCCTATTCGCAAGATGTTTCGGATGTTCCTTTTAAGTCCCTGGCTCAATTCCTGTATGCTCCCATCCTTAATTAAACTATCGCAATATTTCTGAAAGAACAGTAAAGGTTAAATCATATTTTCAAAAGCCTTTAGTGTTTTTTTCTAACCGTGACGGACAGACCAACCAACAGAAAAAAAGCACAAAAATATGCTTGTTTTATTCTAATGGGGACACTAAACAATTTTTTTTTTAAATCTGATTTTTTTTTAAATTTAAGAAATTAGTTTAGAATCATGTCATTTCCGGGCTTCACGCTAGTACACGAAAGCCGCTGCTAAAAGTTCATTTTAAAAAAATGTGCAAGATATATAGATATTAGAAGCATTTCTTATAGAAACATTTCCTCCCTTACATTTACGTAATTGTTTTAGAATTGGTGTTTTGTTATTAAAAAAATCGCTTGCATAATTAATTTTATAAATTAAACTGTTTGCTTTTAGAAAACTAAAAGTAGCCGTTGCACCTAAACTTTTCAAGCCGCATTTAATGGTGAAATAATATTTTTCGTATCTCTTCTAGTTTTGGCGCTCTGAGTCTGACAGACGGACAGACGGACAGACAGACAGAAAGTCATTTTAAAAAATGTGCGTGATATGTACATGCCAAGAGCATTTTTTCTAGTAACATTTCCTCCCTTACATTTACTTAATTGCTTCACAATTGGTGTTTTATTATTAAAAAAATCGCTTGCATAATAATTTTTATAAATTAAACGGTTTGCTTTTAGAAAACTAAAAGTAGCTGTTGCACCTAAACTTTTCAAGCCGCATTTAATGGTGAAAAATTTTTTTTCGTATCTCTTCTAGTTTTGGCGCCCTGAGTGTGACAGACGGACAGACGGACATTTTGCACAAACCTAATAGCGGCTTTTTCCCCTTACGGGGGCCGCTAAAAATAGTAGGCTTAAGGATGTCAAGAAATTATGATTCTAGGCCTGTGAAGTGTGAATAGAAAGATAATAGTAAAATAGACTATTGTAATAATAGTAAAATAGACTATTGTAATAATAGTAAAATAGACTATTGTAATAATAGTAAAATAGACTATTGTAAAAATACAACTTATCTGGGGGAAGAAACTCAAAATCTCTGTCATATCTACCAACCCCTTTTTTTATTTTTAAAAGAAAATATATTAATTACCGCTAATTGATTGAATAATTGGTAACTGTTTTGACTGATTCGCGTATTGTCATTGATTAAGAATAGTTGAGAAAATGTTTTAACTTGATTCGAGATTGGGAAGTGAGAGAGATAACGTGTACAAGATTTGTAATTTGTAAAATATATGTTATTGGCCCTTGTGCAAATAGACGTGTCTTTGTTTAACGTGAATTTTTAATGAATTCAAAACTTTACTTCAAATTTCAATCCATCAAACTTCTTGCAATTTCTGACTTAATTGATTGAATCAAAGCCATGGATCAGCTTAACGTCATATCTTGACATCACATTTGACGCAGCATCAAATGTCATTCAATGCACTGTATTCAATTTTTTAAAATGTATTTCTCTCTCTCTCTCTGTTTGTCCTAGCCTGGGGCTGCGGTATCGGCTTTGTGTCACTCATCATCGTCATCTCCAACGTTGGCGTCTTCCTGGGCCCCATCATGAACAAGCGGTTTTTCAAGAGGCTCTTGCAGTTCCTGGTGGCTATGGGCGCAGGGGCCCTGATCTCAACTAGTCTGTTGGTGCTCATACCCGAGGTCAGTATAACCTTGGACTAATTTTGGAGGACATAGTCTTAAAGTACAAGTACAATGTCTATGAGTCCATCCCCACCCCCCTTTTGCGTTGCAGCAGCAGTGGCGTAGCTAGGGTGTGGAAGAAGGGGGGAATTTGAAAATCTATTAGTTTTTTAGTGAATTAATTAAATATTACGCAAAATGCAGGGGCCCCCAAAGAGGTCAATTACCCCCGGTCCCCAAAAGATTAAAAGTTCCTAGCTACGCCCCTGTGCAGCGGAGACAAAAAATCCACGTCCTCCATAGATCTCTGCCAAGACGATAATTTTTTAAAATATATAGTGTTGCGGGACATCTGATGTTAAAATTTGGGTCAGGTCACGTCGTTTGTTAAAATTTGGGTCAGGTCAACTCGTTTCTCTTCCCAAAATGAAACAAGATCCACCCTACCCCCCAGCTCATCATAAATATTACTCCATGTGAAGTTTTTATATTTTTTTTTTAGATATTTGAATTATATTTGTGTCTGTGTTGTACAACTCTACAAACCAAGGGGGTCTAAAAATCAATTTAATTAAAAAGAATAATTAGTAGAGATTAACAGATTATAGTCAACAGTTTGTGATTAAAAAGTATAGCTTCTAAACGAATAGGAGAATAAGAGGAAATAAAGGTAGATAGGAGGATTTTCTTTCATACATTTAAAAATGTAAAATTTTTGTTTAGTGCTAAAAAGTTTAATATAAACAATATTAATATATCGTCTATATATCGTCTTTGAAATATAGACGATATATTATACTGGGAGCATCCATTGTCAAGGAGCCATATATATTTTTTTTTTCATGACGCCTTTTCAAAGTTGCAAACTAGCGCTAAATCTACAGGAATGGAGATCCACAAGCTTCATCTGGGTATTCCTTTTATAGCTAAAGTTTAAATTAGTCGACAGCGCACAGTCTACAGAATAAGTGAATTTAGAAACCATCCACAAAGATACACTAATAGTTACTTTTCTAATCTATTACATATAAAGTACAACTAAACACAATAGAGCAGTGAGATTTATAACAAAGGAATAGATCAAAGTAACTCCATTAGTAAAATCACTAATCTTAGAGACACTTCAGGACAGAAGAATAAAAAGTCAAGTAGCAGTAGAAACATAAAACACTATTTCATAATTTACAAATAGATAAACGAAACCTAATAAAATACTCTGAAAAAATAGAAAGATAAAAGCACATTTGTTATTCAATACGCTAGAACAAATTCATACAAGTGCTCTTTCTTCCCTGGTGCCATTAGATAATGGAAATGTTTGCCTAAATCAGCCAGGAAAACCAATAAATTTGCAGATTATAAGTGGCTAATGCTAGACCAGATGGACACATTAGTATCTTTTTTTTTCTTTGAAGTAACGTCTGTAATATATAAGAAGTAGTAACGTCTGTAATATATAAGAAGAAGTGACGTCTGTAATATATAAGAAGAAGTAACGTCTGTAATATATAAGAAGTAGTAACGTCTGTAATATATAAGAAGAAGTAAAGTCTGTAATATATAGGAAGTAGTAACGTCTGTAATATATAAGAAGAAGAAAAATAATTGTATAAACATTCACACACACAATTTCACCGTGTAAATAACATTATAAGTGTGTTTTCTAGTTCACTATATGGATTCAAACGTTAACGCTGTGGTCTAGGAACTCCACTCCTATTTCAATAAAAGTAAACATTTCAATAAAGTTATCTTCTCCACAATAATATCTCATCTATAAGTGAGGGGATATACGTGGGTCCACACCCCTGAATAATAAGTTCAATATGACGTGTTCACTTGTTACAGACAGTAGTATGTGCTTTTTATTTTTTTCAAAGGCGTTTCACATCCAAGCCATAGAGGAACTGAATCACAGCTACATCTGGAAGTCCTCTGTCATTGTCGTCTCCATCTACGTCTTCTTCAGCTTGGAGAGGCTTCTAAAGACTGTCCTTTACAATCGACGAGCTGTCAAGGTAGAACAACTTTACAGTCTGTGTGAGAGCTTGTGTGTGTGTGTGAGAGAGAGAGAGAGAGAGAAAGAGAGAAGGGGCGAGTATGAAGTCTAAAGTTAATTTGGTTCAGAATGACTAACTTTAACTTTAACTTTAACAAAGTCCTTGATTATTACTTTTATACCGCCCATCTTTCACGCTCAATGCTCGCACAGAGCACTTTGGTCCAATCTCATTTGTGGACCAGTGAGGGGAGGGGGTATCTAAGAGAGGTTTTCCGTGCTGCCCTTAGACGCTCAGTAAACACAACTCTGCTCGAGTCAGGTGTCGAACCTCTAGCCTCTTCATAGGCAGCCAAGCCAAGTTCCAGCGTACTTAGCCTCTCGACCACGCATCCTTTATGAAAAGAAGTGGGGAGGGGCGTTGGCAGGGTGGTTAAGCGCTTAGCTTCTGAACCTTAGGTCCCGGGTTCAAATCTCGGTGAATACTCGGATTTTGAGTTACGGGATTCTTAGGACGCCCCTGAGTCCACTCAGCTCTAATGGATACATGACTTTATTTTGGGGAAAGTAAAAGCGGTTGGTCGTTGTGCTGGCCACATGGCACCCTTTTCTCTGGCCAAAGAAACAGATGACCTTAACATCATCTTCCCCATAGATCGCAAGGTCTGAAAGGGAAACTTTGTGAAGGAATGTATTTCGAGTGGCCTAAACTGCCGGCTACCTATCAAGAGGGCTCGAGTTCAAATTGGACCTTAACACTCTGATGCGATATATACAAGGAATTATTTGTTTCAAGAAGGACACTACTGATACTATTTGTACTAGCCCATGTATTTAACCGGATTACGAAGAGAGTTTTTGTTATCACACAAACTCAGCGACGGTCCCTATCGGATCCGTCTATTTGCAAGGAAGATTCAAGACGTTATTTTGTTTTGATTGTCAAAAGTAATAATGTTTCGACGAATCATTTTGAGATGTAAAAAATGTTTTTTTTCCTGTAAAATATACTTTTTGTATAAACACATGTATTTAAAAAAAACACTTTACCAAGGCTCAAATTCTATTTGGAGTGTAAAAATAAAACATAAAGACTACATACATAGGGCAGGCTCTAGGTATTACTGTTGACTGAACAGAATTAATGTCTTGATTTTACTAAAGAAAAAAAGAAAGTAAAAATTGTTTTTTATCTGTTTTCCTACAATAGCTGTAGTGGGATGTGGTGGTCAGTCGATAAAGCAATTCACTTGCAAACTGATAGGGTTCGAATCCCAATGAGGAATTTTCTTTTATTTAAATTAATTTTTGTTCTATTAGCCCCGAGACAGTGATGACGTGTCGGTAGAGACAGGCGAAAATAGCTTGGCGCCTCTGACTGACCTCAACATGGAGATCATGATCAAAGCCCCCATGGAGAACGGTCATTCTCACTTCCACCTGCCCACAGAGCAGGCCCAGGACAAGGTCACGCTGGCCTGGATGGTGATGGCCGGTGATGTCATTCACAACTTCGTGGATGGGTTATCCATGGGTGCTGCCTTCACGGAGGACATCGCTTTGGGGATCAGCATCTCTCTGGCTATCATAAGCGAGGAACTGCCACACGAGCTTGGTATGTCACTTTATGTTTTGTCAGTGTTTTAGGACTTGGAAATGTCACTATTTCAACATCTCATTAATTCAACAAGTCAGTATTTTATTATGTCAGAATGTCAGCATGGAAGCATGTCTGTATTTCAGCATGTCACAAAGTCAGTATGTCAGTTTGTCTACATGTCAGTATTTCAGCATGTCAGTAATTCAGGATGTCAGTAATTCAGCATGTTAGTAATTCAGTCAGGATTTCAGCAATTCAGCATGTCAGCAATTCAGCATTTCAGTAATTCAGGATGTCAGTAATTTAGCATGTCAGTAATTCAGCATGTCAGTAATTCAGCATGTCAGTAATTCAGCATGTCAGTAAATCAGCATGTCAGTAATTCAGGATGTCAGTAATTCAGCATGTCAGTATTACAGCATGTCAGTAATTCAGCATGTCAGTAAATCAGCATGTCAGTAATTCAGCATGTCAATAATTCAGGATGTCAGTAATTCAGCATGTCAGAACAGGATGTCAGTAATTCAGGATGTCAGTATTACAGCAAGTCAGTAATTCAGCATGTCAGTAATTCAGGATGTCAGTAATTCAGGATGTCAGTATCTCTAGCAAAACCTTTTCAACCAATTTCATTATGATGCTGCTGGAGTTGAAAGGTTAACAGGTTTAATTATCTAGCTATCACAGTCAAGTTACTTTCTCCGTATGATCTTCTTTTCAGTAAATGGAAAGACTTAGAGAGTCCTCAAATAAATTATAAAATGACTTATTTAATTACAGCTTAATCCCAGAACCGTTAGCTGGGTACAAACCCTCTACAGTAATCAGCATAGTTACGATCCAAGAAGCCGTTATTTATACTCAGAACTGTTTTAAATAAATAATCAGAGGCGTATCTAAAGTGGGGGAGGGAGTAGAACATTTGAAAATGCCCCATGTGGGGGGGGGGGGCGAATGAGTGATTTTTTTTCCATTAAATATTGAATCTTACGCAAAATGCAAGGGCCCACAAAGAGGTCAATCCCCGGGGCTTCAAATGATGGCAAATTTCTTTATTCCTAGTTACGCTACTGTAGTTAATACAAGTCTTTTCAAATGATTGTTATAGATAAAACTCATTAAAAGAAAGATTCAACGATGGATAGCAGAGAAGAAAAAAAATAAATTACAAAAAAGTCAGATAGATCCTAACAATAGCGTTGAAATTATTGTTATATTCATTTATATTTTAGCTGATATTGCCATCCTGCTTCACTCTGGCCTGTCCATCAAGAAGTCACTTCTGGTCAACTTCCTGTCTGCTTGTGTCTGCTACCTGGGATTAATCTTGGGCATCGTTCTAGGATCCTCTATAGCTGAAGCTAGCCAATGGATATTTGCAATGGCTGGAGGACTGTTTCTATACATTCCGTTAGTCGATATGGTAAGAATTTTTGTTCTCAGAATTAATGAGTTCGGAGAGGATCAAACTGTTGTCAATAACAACACAATCTACTGTACAGTGTAAATTAATATTTGGGACAGTCTAAAAGAATATAAGAATAATATAAGACCTTACTTTCAACGTAGCCATTATATGTTATGTTAGATCTAAAACATTAACTCAAACAGATATACAATTTGCCTCTGTACCTCGGAGGAAAATTATCTGAATCTGCATTTTCTTCTTTATATAGCTAATAGATCAAAGTCAATATGGTTTGAATAGTTCATATATACAAGACACTAATGAATTATTCACCTCACTCATCTTCACCTATATCTTTGTTTAGCCGTTGGGGCACCATACAAGATCTGTTGACTTTGAAGTTTTCGTAAGAGCCATCTTTCACATTTTCCTCTATGCCATTTCTCTCTGTCTTTTGGATAGGATAGTTTCATTCAATAACAGACATGTCCATTGTCTTCACATCGCTTTTTCTGTCTGGAACTGTTCCCTGATTGAAGGTCGTTGCGAGCCCTGATGACCTTGTGACCTAGCCATAGAGTTTGATTTTTTTTTTAACTTGGTTAGCAGGTGTTAATTCTGTTTCTAATCCCTTCATTTGTGATGCGGTCTTTGTAAGTGAATGAATAATGTATAATATAAAGTATTTTAGTTATAAAACTATCATTTCTGTCTTTTATTTTTACAGCTGCCGGACATGAGTGACCACTTGGATTTGCTTCTTCAACAAGGCGGACACGAGGCCAAAGTCGTTGCCTGCTTGCACACTTTGGGACTGCTCATAGGAGGCGGCATCGTTATATGTATAGTTAACGTGAATACATTCATACTAGCGCCTTAGGTGGAGCGTAGCGCCGTAGGTAGTGTGTATGATCGTAGTTTGGGCATAAAAAAATATTTTAATATTACCCGAAAAAAAGAACCTTATAGTCAAGGGTGACATCTGATATGCCAACGCTTATTTATTACATATATCTATTAACCTGGCCAGGTCAGTCTAGTCATTGTTGAGCTTTTTCATTGGCGAATTAGATCTCATGCTTCAGAGCTTACAGTTTTGTATTTGTGATTCGCATGATGTGGGGAGTTGTTAAGTTTAAACATCTTGGAAGCTTTTATGTATTTTTTGTGGTATGGTAGAATATGAATAAACTTGGCTTCATCTTACCAACTTTTTGTTTTCATGCAACGTTCCTATGAGATGTGGTGGCCGAGTTGTAAAGCGCTTGGCTCCTTAACTGAGAAGTCTCGGGTTCAGATCCCAGTGAAGACTGGCATTTTGAATTTTGGGATTTTTAAAGGTGCTTCTGAGTCCACCCAGCTGTAATGGGTACCTGACATTAGTTGGGGAAAAGTAAAGGCGACGGTGGTAGTGGTGTGGTCGTTGTGTTAACTACAGACACTGATGACATATGTCTCATCTGTCCTATAGATTGCAGGGTCAATTCACTTACTGTTACTGATGCTACTGTTGCTTTGTAAGATAGTGACATGGTAAGTTTTTCGAAAGTGTTTCTCGTTATACTGTTAAGGCTTAGTAGAGGTTATGTACAAATTGTTTAGTGTTTAAACATTGACTTAATCTAATAGTTATATTTCCATTTCTTTTTTTTTTTCTTACTTACATTATATCAATTAATGTTGTGACTGTAGATATTTGTAATATTGACGGCTTCTGCAACATCAATCTCCCTGTTGACAGAAGACATTTTCTTTATACTTTGTCGTACCATGTTCAACTTTCTATTTTAATAATATTTTTTTATTTGGTGTACATATTTTTTAATTATTTTCTTAATATTTGCTTCGGGGGATTGAATAGGGTGATGTATTCATATGCTATTTGTCAACACGTCAGCGCATAGTGAACCACTGTTTGGGGAGAATAAACTTCGAAATAACAAAAAAAAAAAAAACTTAAAAAAAACAACAATACTAAACTTTGATTATAGAACATCAGATCGCCCAGAAATAAAATAAAAAGAATTGATTTTTAAGACATAGATCTGGAGTATAGAGCTTTGTATTCAGAATTCCCTCTGAACCATAATCTTCAAATAGAAAAACTAATTTTAATAAAATAGTCAGAAATAAACAAAGATAAAGGCACAATTCTCATTCCATATGGTAGGACAAATTTGTATAAATTCTCCTTCTTCCCTAGCGCTATTAGAGCATGGAATGGATTGCCTGAGCTAGCCAGGAAAACCAGTGACTTTACAGAATTCAAGTCATTTGTTAATATGCATAACTAAACGCATGACGCGTAGGACGTTATAATCTTTTTTTTAAGTAACGTCTGTATTATATAAGAAAAGAAACTGGTATCTTAGCTATATTGATTATATCACACGTAGAGGAAGCTTGCTAAGGGATGTGATAACAGATTATTAAAATCTCAAAACATCTGCCCGATTTTGAAACCACTGCACAGTTCATGTCGTATATTGGTCGAGCTATTGGAACTCTCCAACAGAATATGAACGAGGAAACCTTGGGGGCGAGTGTTCAAGATCTCAATGATGGTCGAGCCTTAGACTAGAATCTCTAAGGCCAAATTCACGCAGGCACATATACTGATTTTTACACCATTTGTTTTTAGTAAATGGGAATCTATAGATATCATGTGTGACTTTACATAATGCATAAACTCAAATCCATTTTAGTTTCATTTGCAAAGCTCAACTTTTGTGTGTTAATACTTTAATGCATAAACCTATTTTTTAGACATGACTTTGTATAATCTGTTTGTGATATAGTGATCTATTTATAAATGTATTTACATATTTTTAAAATTTATGTTACGGGTCTAACAAGACTCAATCCGTAATGTGGCGAACATGTCGGATATTTTAACGCAAACTCTAAGCTTGGAGGAAAATTGCGCTGTGGCATCCTATACTATTAAGCGAGCAATTCTTGTATATATATATATATATATATATATATATAGAGAGAGAGAGAGAGCTATGATTTCGAAAACGGCTCTAACGATTTTCTTTAAAACTTAAACGTATCTGCATGTTAGTGAGAAAAAAATTCTCAGCTTATTGGCCACATCGGGAAAACTTGAGTTCGACCGTTATTTCGATATGTAAAATGTCTCAATGTTGTAAAATTTATTTTTGGCTTGAAAGTTTTCCATGACGTAAACTGGAAAAACGCTGCTTACGTCACTAGGCTTACCGTAGTACACTAAATTATTTTTTGCAAACAAGAACGCGTTTAGAGATATGAATGAAGGGATGTGTAAAACTAAAAGCAGACAACGAGCTTTAGCACCACTGGGATGGATGGATTGCAAAAGCCGGTATGAACCTCTTATTGTCTGACAGTCAGGCTGGGCATGGCATTTATTTAACCGAGCAAGGCTCGGCCACCTGATATTAGTGGTTAATTGTTCAGCTTCAGAACCTGGAGTCTTGGATTCGAATCTCAGTGCAGACTGGGATTTTGAATTCTTGCTGCATACTTCAAAGGTAGCCATGGCAACAACGTTCTACCGTGTTTAATTATTGAAGTGAATGTAACCATAAAAGAACGTGTTACATTACCTAACAATTGTAGGACCACTAGCGACTGGTAGTTGGAAATGTGTTTTCCAATCAATGATTCTGAACGCGCGCTAAATCGTTTGTTCTTCTTTGAAGGAAAACGTTAAACATCTAATAGAGAGCTCTACGATTAACTTGATTATATTTTGTGACAAGGAACGTCTGTACTTTATAAGATAAGAGAATGATACACCAAAAAGTTATTTTTAGTTTTACAAACGTCTCCTCGAAGTAAATTTAAAAAAGGGTTTTACTTAATTTTATTGGCCTTGTTTTTTTGTGCATTTAGAATAAAGACGGACAAGCTAGTATATATATATATATATATTTATTTATTTATCTATTGTACAAAGTAATATTGAAATAGTTTGAATATAAACATATGTTTATTGTTGATACATTGTTGTCATTTCATGTGATCTTTTGTTTCAACTATTTTTTGAATGCGATTATTTTGTATATAATGATTGAAATACATTTTTTGGTCTTCCGAAGTAGAAACTTTGATTTGAGGGGATAGCTATTGGTAGATGATGTAAATATTGTCTTCATTTGGTGGGGCCATGTTTTGTTTTATTTTTAAAATTATTTTTGATACCATACTCCTACCATTTTATTTTATATCTGTTGGTATACTATATGTAAATTTTTTTTATAATGTTGTGCACCGTTTCTTTTTATGCGAAGACTGATATAGAACGTATTTGGTGATATATATGTGGTGTCTCTTTGTAAGACTTTGTTACTTATCATTTATTAAGAATACTCTTTCTCTCTCTCTTTTTTTCCTCGTCCTCTCTTCACACACACTCTTTCATGCTTTCACTCATTCACGCTCACTCTCCCCTCCTTCGCTCGTTCTCTCTTCACACTAAACAAAGTTATTTATTCTACTAGATCTCTTCTTACTTGTCCTCTTGTCTTAAGCATCATTTGTAAGTATCTAATCACAAGACTTATCAATATTGATATATATA
>JADKLZ010061260.1:22742-33477 GCA_021533235.1 Biomphalaria straminea | reverse complement strand
AATATGTGGCGTATTTTTCTAAAATAAAAAATAATGAATATTTTTTTAGTTACTACATGTATGTTTGCATGGGTGTATCTTTCTGAAATCAATAATAAGGAATACTTTTTTTTAGTTACTATATCTATGTATTTTTGTGAAATTAGAAAATAGAGAATATATTTTTTTTAAATTTATGTTTACTATTATTTTTAATAATTTAATAATAGCTAAAAAAAAAAAGTCAGTTGTATGTTTTATAACATTAATGTTGAATCGTCGTAGTTTTCGCTTCTCCAAGTAAATGCTATGCAATGACTCTTCAGAGTGTATCGATAGTCACATTTCATGTATTTTTTTTTTTTTTACAACTAAATGTACGCATTTAGCGAAACTATTCAGTAAACATTTCTTTGTTCCGGTCACAGCTCTAATAAACAGAGACAAGCAATTTTTAAGACGGTGAGAGCTTATAATAAATGTTTTCCATTGTGTTATATTTGTAACATAAAATGTTATTTGACCTGGACAGATATTCGGCTTGCGATATAACCGATATTGAAGCAAAGTGATACAGTACAGTGCCTCTTTCAGACTGCGATTTATGAGGGAGATGATGTAAAAGTCATCTGTTTCTTTGGACAACTGTTTACGAGTGAGGGTGTTATGTGGCCAGCACAACGGCCAAACGCCTTTTTCCTCCTGTACATATATTTGACTTGCGATATAAGCGCTATTAAAGCAAAGTGATACAGTACAGTACCTCTTTTAGACTTTGCGATTTGTGAGGGAGATGATGTAAAAGTCATCTGTTTCTTTGGCCAACTACTTACGAGTGAGGGTGCTATGTGGCCAGCACAACGGCCAAACGCCTTTTCCCTCCTAATTCTCATTACAGATGGCTGGGCTTAGGAGCGCCCTAAAGATTTGGAGATAAAAAAATTACAGCCTTCATCGAGATTCGAACCCTTCAACCCCTCCCTCCAGGTTCACAAGACAAGCGTTTTGCTCCTCATCCACCATGCCCCTATAGCCCATGAAGTAAGTAAGTCAATATCTCCCTTTCAGACCTTGTGGTCTATAGGGCAGATGATGTTAAGATTATCTGATTCGGTGGCCTACGGTTAACGAGGGTGTCTGAGGCCAGCACAACGACCAACCGCCTTTACTTTTCCCCAACTAATGTAAGGTACCCATTAGAGCTGGGTGGACTCAGAGGCGCCCAAGGATCCCGAAATAAAAATCCCAGTCTTCACCGGGATTCAAACCCTGGACCCCCAGGTTCAGAAGCCAAGCGCATTACCGCTCAGCCGCCGCGCCTCCAGCCCATGAAGGGACCATAGAAATTTCCGACACATGTGTTTTTGGGCAAAACCGAACACAAAATCGTAGAGACCAGAGAAACTAATCCTCTGTCGGTTCAATGTGCACTGCTGGCAGAGCTTTCGAGAGAGCAGGTAGAAATTTGTCAATGTCCTGATGCAGTCCGCGGGCAGATGTTAGAACACAACTCTAGTAGCCTATTTAAATGAATACACAAGCCATTGCTGTAATAATCGGTTTGAATGTTAGAAAATAAATGGTGAGGTTAATACTACTTATCTATCCGTTTATGGAACGCTGGCAATGCCTTGCACTTTAGTGATATATATCGTATAGACATACATCTCCCTTTAAAAAATAAATATTTTTTTATTATATGGCTGCATTAAACAAATAAAAAGGTATCTTATACCTCCATAAACAGCCTTAAAGTTATCATGGCTTAGATTTTACATCTATATATATATATATATGTATACCCTCGTGGTCTGTATACAAACTATCGTAGCTACAGTCCCAAGTTTGAAATCATCACTTGTGGAAGATCTGAGAAACATGTATTAATTGTTTTTTTTCTTTTGAGGGAACCTCTGTGATTTAATGTACTACAAAGTCTTAGCTCTACAAGATCAATGTTTTAAACTTTTATAACGTTGATTCTTTTTATCTTTATAATTAAATATATGTTTATATAAGTCTAATGATACATTTTTAACAAATAATCGAAATAATCTAAAACTAATAAAAATGTTTTTTTTTTTGTTTTTAATTTACAACGTTGTCTGAAGACAGAAAAGAAGGAGAGCGTGATTTGCTCGACCTCTGACTAGATATTTGTCGAAGTCCAGGTCCTGAGCTCAGGCTGTTAACCGATTTATTAAACGTCTAACTTTATTGGAAAAAAATAATAAAAGGAAAGAGGATAATCACGCAACAGAAGATAACTCTGTAAAGCAAGACACAGAGTAGCTAATAGAAGTGAATATAAATTACTGCCCTTGTCGTGTGACATCACATCACATACCTACATGAATTAAGCAAAATAATCAATGATCAAATGGCTACTGTAGTTGTCATGTTAGTGACGCTCTTGGTTATGTGCACGTCCCAGAGTCACTTGGTCCATGCGTTCCATATGAACTACTCCAGGCTAGTGGTCAGCTCGGCGGAGTTTCTGTTGAGGGAGTACACAAAGGACAGCAGAGCCAGGCCAGAGATGACCCAACAACAGTTTGCTACGTTTTTAAAGGTGTCCACATCGCACAAGATGGACTTTATCCAGAACGTCTTGGGGAAGTGCTTAAGAAAGGACCGCAACTGTACCTGGAAAGCTCAGGTAAGATTTTACTTAAACATCTCTCCCTCTCAAAAGTCTCCGATTTCATCTTCACCTATCCTTTCGTCTGTTGGACCATTGGGGCACTACACAAGATCTTTCAACAATCTTTCTCCATTCCTCTGTGTCGTTTGTCTTGGATGAAGCCTCTTGCAAAGACAGGCCCGTGCATTTTTTATGTTGTCTTTCTCTGCCTGCCTCCTCTTCTTTTTTTTCCTGGTACTGTTATCTGAAGGAAAGTCTTTGTCAACCCTGAAGACCTTGTAATATGGCCATAGAGTGTTGATTTGCGTTTTTAACATGAGTTAGCAGGTCATCGTTGGTCCAACTTTTGTGATGATCATGTCTCTAATCTCTTCCTTTGTGATGCGGTAAAAAAAAAAAGATAACACTTGGGAAGAAAGAGCATTTGTACAAATTTGTTTTAACATATGGAACCAGGAATGTACTTTTATCTTTGTGTTTTTCTGACAATTTTATTAGATTTTTTTTATATCTTTAAAAGAAACATGTCTTATGTTTCTTTTTTTTTCGCTTAGTGTTTAAGCCCTAAAAGCATTAAACATACAGCGGTAATCTTGGAGGCTTTACAGGTCCTTTTGGGTACCAGCCCACCCGGGCATTTACCCAAAGCCCTTAATGTCAGTAATGCTGAGATATGTAATTTTAACAATCATAAACTAATTGTATGTTTTTAGTTTGCAACAATTTCATGTGTTCTGTTAAAGAGCCGCTAAGACATTGATGATAAGAGGATGTATTTAAAACTTCTCTACTGGTTTTGTAATCAATATATCGCTGAATATTTCCAATGCCAAATAAGACAATATTAAATCAGAGGCGGCCCCCGTCGGAGTCGGATACCTGTCGGATTTGCCTATTGAACTACTTCCTAGTTATTTAAATGACCTAGCCTACTGGTGTGTGATTAGTTAATCAATTAGTTGTTATTAATTAATTTCGTTTTCTATGGAAAATGTGAGATAGGTCTTGCAATTATGAGAGATGTGGCAGGGATTGAACGATGCTTTCCGTCATAACCGCCAATCGAACTCTCGTCAAGATACAAGACAGCAGACGCGACAATATCCAAGACCTGGTGAATAACTTATGCAATAGTGTACAATTATGATTGATAGATTCAAAATAATTGATGCAATTTCACTTCATTTAGTGAGGTTATCAAAAACATTTTTTTTTGTGTTTAACTTGTTCTTAAATCATTGATTCAGTTCTAGTTTAATCTTTGCTTAACCTTGGCTACTTAAAATAATAGCATTGTCCACCAGTATTTTCAAGGTTTATTTACAGTTCTTTTTGGGTGTAATTATAAGATCTTGTTTGTCAAAACTCTTCCTCTAGTGGCCATGTTAGAGGTACTTCAGATATTTCATTCAACAGTTATTAAGTACTTGTAATAAAGATAAGATAAACGGACAGATCTTAGGACTATAACTTCTGTTATTTATTCAGCGACACTAAATCTTTAGTCAATATCTCAAATATTCTTACTCAATAACCAGATCCGGCCTTCTTTGGACTCCTTCATTTCATGAAAATGAAATGAATGCCTGGGCATTACCTATGGTCGAAACGATGTCGCCTACACATCAGTTCCCCCCTCTCCACGCAGCTGATGTATCCAATGGAACGGCAGTGCCGATAAAGTTTAGGGTCAGCAGCGTCGCAGGTTCTGCCAGCGTGTAGCACTGCCTTAGGGTCGCCAGCTCCTGATTTTTCATCAGGGTTGACTCCCGAAGCCTTTCCCATGATTGGGTATAGCTGCAAGGCAGCAGAGGTTTGAATTCAGAGTTTTCCTTCTCCTATGTGGGTAGGCAGCCATGGCTAACGAGCCCCTCCTGCCCGAAGCTTACTGGTTAAGGCGCCAGTTACTCGCCTTTGCCCCTTCTCCTGTTAGTAAGAACAGAGCCACACGTGAAGGCCGGGAGTTGGACTGGTTGTCAAAGGCTATTTGAGACGCATGTCATTTGGAAGCATTTTATAGGTAGTGGAGTGCTTACATCCATTACCACTTTCGGCAATGAAAACCTTGCGGAACCAGATCCGAACTTATACATAGGCAAAATAAGCAGCCGCTTAAGGTCCCAGATCGGGGGGGGGGGGGGGCCCGCGCAAAAGACTCGTGCCTATCTTTTAGAGAATAAATAGCGAAATTTATGTCCAACGTTATTGTTGGAGTACACTAGGTTTTAAATTTGTTGCGTAATTTTATTTTCGGCTATTTATTTATTATTTTTCTATTTCATTTCGAAACCACCAAATTTACTTCGCCAAGGGTTTCCAGTTATATTAGCCGGGGTAGCCAGCCCTGCAATAACATATAGTAGAGGTGCTGTTCTATTATATACTTGCTTCGACTTAGATCCTCCTGCAAGTTGTTCGATCTCTGTAACTTTGCTGCCAAAATCCAATTTTAGCTTATCCACATTTAGTCAATTCATATACACGGAGGGCCGTGAATAAATCTTCAGTGTTTCGAGGGTGTCAATTACCGACTTTCGTATGATCAGACCGTGACCTCCTCTATTTCCCGTTGGCTGTGGTCAGACCCGCCCCTTCGATAGGGGTCACGGAGGTCACGGTCAGACCCTCGCTTTTAGAATGGACTAAAAGTTTACCTACTTATGCTACGTGCGTTGAGACAACGACTGTAATGCCATACAGTGTAGGCCTACCATAGATAACAACTGGTCATTGTAAACGGCTTAGTGTTCATGTGTCTCTGTGGCGCAATCGGTTAGCGCGTTCGGCTGTTAACCGAAAGGTTGGTGGTTCAAGCCCACCCAGGGACGTAATTTTTTTAAAAAAATTTGTACTTAAATTTAAATTTGTATTTAAATTTCTCCTCGAGATAAAAAATATTTTTTTTTAAGCGTAAGAAGAACGTGATATACCGTATGCAGGGCCAGTCCTACAGATTTCGAGGCCCTTTGTGAAGCAGATTGCACGGGGCCTAGTCCTAGTCTAGGTAGAGATAAGGATAATATGTATAAATTATAATCTTTTTTTTTAAGAAAATAACTTTACATTTTATTCATACTTTTTTTAGTACAAAATCACGGTCAAATGAACTTTACGAGCCATCTACAAAAGTAATTTTCCAATAAAAAGCCGATGAAAATTCAAATTGCCCTTTAGATTTAAAATTGACTAGTACTAGCAAAATATCGCTTTTGAATTTTTTTAAAGAGATCGGGATAGATTTATATCTATATTTGTATGCCAGTTGAGTGACTATTACATTAAATTAAGTATAGGTGCTTCCTGTTTTAGGTTAATTAAAATTTGCCTTATTTTTACATTTTTATTAAGTGAAAGCTGACAAAGCCGCTTTTTTAAAATCGCAAATAGGATTGGCGATTCCCATAAAGAATGACGATTTGGTCTATTATTCAGGACATTTTAATAAGTTTTCAGGTTATTTTAATAATTTTAGGAGATTTTCATGACTGTTTCGTAAACTTTTCAATTTTAGGGAGAAATCCAAGAGCTCCTGGAATATCAGGAGGCAGCGGGAACAATGTTATAAGTTAAAATGGTTAAATTTAATAATTTACAAGTAGAGTTAGCGCGGGACTTATGAAAGTGCGGGACCCACTACGGCCGCATAGGCTGCAGTACCCTAAGGCCGGCCCTGACTGTGTGTGTCCCTGACCATCGGACACAGGTACATCGAGTAGTATTATTAGACCGAGCAGCTGTGTAAAATGTGTTATGGTCGTAGAGTTCAGTCGAAGACTTGGAACTCGAGACTAGTCAAGACCAACAGACCGCCCCCCCCCCCACTCCCTTATGCCAGCCTGTTCTGAGATCAAAACTATGTAATTGTATTACATCCCTATACTCGATGGCTCGAATTCAAGGACTTTCGAGGCCGACGTCTCCACCATTTTTTTCTCTGTGGCTACAACGGCCGTGCAAGTATCCGCCACAAAACGGCCTTTTAAGGAATGTTGTGTGGATCGTTACATGACTGTTGGGGGCTGTCTTGAATCTTCGTCTTTGCAATGAACCTGTTTCTTAGGTATGCCAACAGGAATTCTATTTTACTCCCCTATTGGTCCAGTCGTCTCCTTTGGTTTTCACTTCAATTGTAGTCTATACGGAGGCGCGGTGGCTGAGCGGTAAAGCGCTTGGCTTCTGAACCGGGGGTCCCGGGTTCGAATTCCGGTGAAGACTGGGATTTTTATTTCGGGATCCTTGGGCACCTCTGAGTCCACCCAGCTCTAATGGGTACCTGACATAAGTTGGGGAAAAGTAAAGGCGGTTGGTCGTTGTGCTGGCCACATGACACCCTCGTTAACCGTAGGCCACAGAATCAGATGACCTTTACATCATCTGCCCTATAGACTACAGGGTCTGAAAGGGGAACTTTTTTTTTTTTTTTTTACTGTATTCTATACAGAAGTGAATATTGGAAGTTGGCTCGGGACTGTTTACTAATATTTCTTGCCACATAGTCTTGGTGTTTTTATTTACTTTTTTTTTGTTCTTATCTTATATAATGTTATAATATTCTCTACAATGATGTCATTGAAACATTTTTTAAATCAAAATACATATTAAAGACAAGTTAAATTTTTTTTGTTCGTAATGTCTAGGAAAGTTTACGAAAGGTTTGGCTATCAGCTAGTTTAAGCCCTTGCGTCTCTCTCTCTCTCTCTCTCTCTCTCTCTCTCTCTCTCTGCTGTATCCAGAAATAGCTTGAATAACATCGTGCAATAATAAAGTCTCTGTCGCTGCATTCCGGACCTCTGGCGCAGGTGACTGTTATCTACGATAACACAAGGTGATCATACGATCACGTCACGCAGGTGCCGCGCAGGTCAAGTGGTAAGCTGCGCAGGAAAAACAAGAAGCGACAAGTGAAGACACGATCATTTCTCAAGGGAGTGGGGTGGAGGCAAATCTCTTGTGTGTGTGTGTGTGTTGTGTATATGTGTGTGTGTTGTGTGTATATGTGTGTGTGTGTGTGTTGGGACGTGACCTTTCAACTCTTCTTGTTGGTTTTGATTTTGGGAGTGGGTAACTACGCAGAAACAGAGAACTAAAGAAAATTAGAACAAAAAAAAAAAAAAAAAAATAAAGTACATTTAAAAAAACAACAATAAATGAATTGTAAAGATTAAATGAAGTGTAATCAAACAGTTTGGATCAGTCATGTAATTAGTCTAGATGCATTTTGTACCTAGACATAATAAATCTGTGCGAATAGAAATATCTTTACCTATGGTTTAGTTCTTTGCTTTCTGAATGTGTTAAGATCCCATCACCTGTCTGGTCCAGTTGGGAAAGGGGGAGGGAAGAAGGAGGGTATATTTGTGAATGTTGCATGCTTTAATACACCTCTCTGTTTCTTTTTTTTATCTTTTTGTCTCTTTCTTCTCTCTCTTCTCTTTGTTTTTTTTCTCTCTCTCTTTCTTCTGTATTTCCTCTCTCTTGTATCTCTTTTTTCTATCTTTCTTATATATTTCTTCTTCTTTCTCTGTCTCTCTCTCTCTCGTTTCCTCCAACATCTAAGCTACTCTTACTGTATGTTTCTGTTTTACACTTAGGTCACTATGAACAGAATCACACAAAATAAACAAAGACAAAACTCGAATTATCAAAACTTTTTAAACTTCTGTATTAGTTTTTTTTTTCTTGTTATTACGATTATAATTTCTGACGCGTAACCTCGAAGTCTGGGTTGAGGGGGTGGGGTTATAGAACAATTCTTTTAGAGGAAACACTGTTATAAAGCCTAACCTATGTAAGGCAAATATTAGAATATGCATTCTTTGTTTAGGATTCCCTCAACTCAAGAAAAGATAATTTGAGTAGAGTAACACCACCAGCTTAGAGACCATTCAGGACAGAAGAGGAAGTAGTTGTAATACATAAAACAATGAACCATAAGTTACCATAACATTACCTGTTACCTGTTACCTATCCCTTAGTCTGGTGGACCGTTGGGGCACCAAGCAAGACTTGTGGACCATCTTTCTCCATTCCTCTCTATCCTTCGCCCTGATCAAAACCTCGTTCAATGGTAGGCCTGTCCATTCTTTGATGTTGTCTTCCCACCGCTTTCTCTGTCTGCCTCAGGCAGGCAGACCATAACATAGAACCACCAAAACAAAACTTAGTGAGATAGTCAGAGAGACACAAAGACATATTTCTTGTTCCACATGCTAGGACAAATTCGTACAAGGCTCCTTCTTCTCTAGTGTCGTTAGAGTATGGAACCTATTTCCTAAATTAACCAGGAAATCCGCTGACTGTAAGTTGACATGCACGACTTAATTAAAAAAAATGTATATTCTTTTTTGAAAGAAAGTCTGAAAATATAAAATCAATACTTAAACACCAAAAACAAAGCTTATATTAAGCATAGTTGTTTCAATTAGTTTGGATCAGTCGTGTAATTAAATTTGTAATAGATCTGGACCAACAATAAAAAAGCATTTAAGAAAAAAAAGGGAGGGGGGGGGCGACGACCTGAATTCGAACTCTTGAAGCCTTCTCAGTCTAACAAGGTAAACAGTCTTCTAGTGTAGAGCCCACAAACATGGGAGATTGTTTAGTTAACTAATGTTCGTGTAACTAAACTTTCATGCTGTGTTTACTAAGACTCAGACGACGACCTATAAATGGGACTAAATCAGCTTACACCACCACTTCAGTCAAGTACACATTTTTCCCTTGTTTGAGATACCAAAACAAAAGAATTAACTACCCATAGTGTGGGGCGTCACACAAGATCTCTCAACCTTCTTTCCCCATTCTTCTCTGTTATTTGTCTTTGATAGAATTTCATTCTGATGTTATTTCTGAAAATATTGAAACCTGCCTTTTTACCTGCCTGGATGGACCACTTCGGGGAGCCGATTTTGAGTTTGTGTTTGCACACATACTTTGTAACCTTGTTATTGATTCTTATGCGGTCACGCAAAAGTTACTAAGAGAATTAATTGTGCAAAATTTTAGCTTGATCTGAGATTGGGTGTGGGAGAAATAACGTATTCCAACTTTTTACCAGACAGACAGACATATTGAGCTGATATAAGCTTTGTAATAAAAAGATAAAAGAATGTATCAGTTAAATGAATGGAACGTGTGTAGCCAACTGCTAAGTTAAAAAAAAATCCATAAACACACTTATGATTGAGAAGATTAGATTATCACATATATTTTCAAGTGTTTTGTGTCTACAATCAACTCAATGACATTGGAGACATACAATATATTCGATTAAAAAATAAGCTGGTCTACTATGTTTATTTTTTGTTTCTTTTCTTATCTGTAGTTTCAAACAACAGGTGAACGTTTTTAAGAAACACAACGCCCTACATTGTAACCATTATTTCATTCCAAACCTGAAAATCGTAAGTGAAGTGTACGTTTTTGATTAACCAAGACATTTTTTTTTCTTTGGTAAGGTCCACGTGACTTAAAAAAAGTACCTCTATTCAACTCATAAATTCATGGAACCTGGCTGGGTTGAACCTGGGTGGACACGGATATCAAAAACGGCTCTAATGATACTTTTCACTGTTCTGCTCTATAAGTTGTACTTGTCATTAATCCTCGGACTCGGAGACAAGCTTAATTATAAGTTGTATAAAAGAGCCTTAAAAGAGGTATAGTATTTTGTAAAGGTTCATTCAGGACAGCAGAGGGCAGCAGAGGTTGGAAGTGGGCAGAGTTTAAGCTCGGTACTATCATGACCACAGTCCAAAGCTAACACCACATGATCACGTTGCATAAGGTCAAAGTTCGTCTTTTTTTATGTTTGTTTTGCTTTTGAAGTTATTTTTAGATAAAGATATTTTTGACTTCCCCTCTAAATCTCAATGAGATTGTGTACATCGGTAACGGATAGTTTTATAGTGTACGTGCTGTAAAAACGTTATCTACTCGTAAACTGCTATAAAAAAAATATAAGAAAATAATCTAAGGCAAATTGTGGACGAAATACGAGCCTAAATATAAAACAATTTTTGTAAAATTTCGGTATCATAAAATTACATTCCAAATCTTTTTCTATGGCTATCAAAATATTTAAACTTTTATTTTCTGTAGAAACAAATTGAC
>JADKLZ010061259.1:22603-33379 GCA_021533235.1 Biomphalaria straminea | reverse complement strand
AATATGTGGCGTATTTTTCTAAAATAAAAAATAATGAATATTTTTTTAGTTACTACATGTATGTTTGCATGGGTGTATCTTTCTGAAATCAATAATAAGGAATACTTTTTTTTAGTTACTATATCTATGTATTTTTGTGAAATTAGAAAATAGAGAATATATTTTTTTTAAATTTATGTTTACTATTATTTTTAATAATTTAATAATAGCTAAAAAAAAAAAGTCAGTTGTATGTTTTATAACATTAATGTTGAATCGTCGTAGTTTTCGCTTCTCCAAGTAAATGCTATGCAATGACTCTTCAGAGTGTATCGATAGTCACATTTCATGTATTTTTTTTTTTTTTACAACTAAATGTACGCATTTAGCGAAACTATTCAGTAAACATTTCTTTGTTCCGGTCACAGCTCTAATAAACAGAGACAAGCAATTTTTAAGACGGTGAGAGCTTATAATAAATGTTTTCCATTGTGTTATATTTGTAACATAAAATGTTATTTGACCTGGACAGATATTCGGCTTGCGATATAACCGATATTGAAGCAAAGTGATACAGTACAGTGCCTCTTTCAGACTGCGATTTATGAGGGAGATGATGTAAAAGTCATCTGTTTCTTTGGACAACTGTTTACGAGTGAGGGTGTTATGTGGCCAGCACAACGGCCAAACGCCTTTTTCCTCCTGTACATATATTTGACTTGCGATATAAGCGCTATTAAAGCAAAGTGATACAGTACAGTACCTCTTTTAGACTTTGCGATTTGTGAGGGAGATGATGTAAAAGTCATCTGTTTCTTTGGCCAACTACTTACGAGTGAGGGTGCTATGTGGCCAGCACAACGGCCAAACGCCTTTTCCCTCCTAATTCTCATTACAGATGGCTGGGCTTAGGAGCGCCCTAAAGATTTGGAGATAAAAAAATTACAGCCTTCATCGAGATTCGAACCCTTCAACCCCTCCCTCCAGGTTCACAAGACAAGCGTTTTGCTCCTCATCCACCATGCCCCTATAGCCCATGAAGTAAGTAAGTCAATATCTCCCTTTCAGACCTTGTGGTCTATAGGGCAGATGATGTTAAGATTATCTGATTCGGTGGCCTACGGTTAACGAGGGTGTCTGAGGCCAGCACAACGACCAACCGCCTTTACTTTTCCCCAACTAATGTAAGGTACCCATTAGAGCTGGGTGGACTCAGAGGCGCCCAAGGATCCCGAAATAAAAATCCCAGTCTTCACCGGGATTCAAACCCTGGACCCCCAGGTTCAGAAGCCAAGCGCATTACCGCTCAGCCGCCGCGCCTCCAGCCCATGAAGGGACCATAGAAATTTCCGACACATGTGTTTTTGGGCAAAACCGAACACAAAATCGTAGAGACCAGAGAAACTAATCCTCTGTCGGTTCAATGTGCACTGCTGGCAGAGCTTTCGAGAGAGCAGGTAGAAATTTGTCAATGTCCTGATGCAGTCCGCGGGCAGATGTTAGAACACAACTCTAGTAGCCTATTTAAATGAATACACAAGCCATTGCTGTAATAATCGGTTTGAATGTTAGAAAATAAATGGTGAGGTTAATACTACTTATCTATCCGTTTATGGAACGCTGGCAATGCCTTGCACTTTAGTGATATATATCGTATAGACATACATCTCCCTTTAAAAAATAAATATTTTTTTATTATATGGCTGCATTAAACAAATAAAAAGGTATCTTATACCTCCATAAACAGCCTTAAAGTTATCATGGCTTAGATTTTACATCTATATATATATATATATGTATACCCTCGTGGTCTGTATACAAACTATCGTAGCTACAGTCCCAAGTTTGAAATCATCACTTGTGGAAGATCTGAGAAACATGTATTAATTGTTTTTTTTCTTTTGAGGGAACCTCTGTGATTTAATGTACTACAAAGTCTTAGCTCTACAAGATCAATGTTTTAAACTTTTATAACGTTGATTTTTTTTTCTTTATAATTAAATATATGTTTATATAGCCTAAGTCTAAAGATACATTTTATATACAGATACATACAAATAATCGAAATAATCTAAAACTAATAAAAATGTTTTTTTTTTGTTTTTAATTTACAACGTCATCTGAAGACAGAAAAGAAGGAGAGCGTGTTTCGCTCGACCTCTGACTAGATATTTGTCGAAGTCCAGGTCCTGAGCTCAGGCTGTTAACCGATTTATTAAACGTCTAACTTTATTGGAAAAAAATAATAAAAGGAAAGAGGATAATCACGCAACAGAAGATAACTCTGTAAAGCAAGACACAGAGTAGCTAATAGAAGTGAATATAAATTACTGCCCTTGTCGTGTGACATCACATCACATACCTACATGAATTAAGCAAAATAATCAATGATCAAATGGCTACTGTAGTTGTCATGTTAGTGACGCTCTTGGTTATGTGCACGTCCCAGAGTCACTTGGTCCATGCGTTCCATATGAACTACTCCAGGCTAGTGGTCAGCTCGGCGGAGTTTCTGTTGAGGGAGTACACAAAGGACAGCAGAGCCAGGCCAGAGATGACCCAACAACAGTTTGCTACGTTTTTAAAGGTGTCCACATCGCACAAGATGGACTTTATCCAGAACGTCTTGGGGAAGTGCTTAAGAAAGGACCGCAACTGTACCTGGAAAGCTCAGGTAAGATTTTACTTAAACATCTCTCCCTCTCAAAAGTCTCCGATTTCATCTTCACCTATCCTTTCGTCTGTTGGACCATTGGGGCACTACACAAGATCTTTCAACAATCTTTCTCCATTCCTCTGTGTCGTTTGTCTTGGATGAAGCCTCTTGCAAAGACAGGCCCGTGCATTTTTTATGTTGTCTTTCTCTGCCTGCCTCCTCTTCTTTTTTTTCCTGGTACTGTTATCTGAAGGAAAGTCTTTGTCAACCCTGAAGACCTTGTAATATGGCCATAGAGTGTTGATTTGCGTTTTTAACATGAGTTAGCAGGTCATCGTTGGTCCAACTTTTGTGATGATCATGTCTCTAATCTCTTCCTTTGTGATGCGGTAAAAAAAAAAAGATAACACTTGGGAAGAAAGAGCATTTGTACAAATTTGTTTTAACATATGGAACCAGGAATGTACTTTTATCTTTGTGTTTTTCTGACAATTTTATTAGATTTTTTTTATATCTTTAAAAGAAACATGTCTTATGTTTCTTTTTTTTTCGCTTAGTGTTTAAGCCCTAAAAGCATTAAACATACAGCGGTAATCTTGGAGGCTTTACAGGTCCTTTTGGGTACCAGCCCACCCGGGCATTTACCCAAAGCCCTTAATGTCAGTAATGCTGAGATATGTAATTTTAACAATCATAAACTAATTGTATGTTTTTAGTTTGCAACAATTTCATGTGTTCTGTTAAAGAGCCGCTAAGACATTGATGATAAGAGGATGTATTTAAAACTTCTCTACTGGTTTTGTAATCAATATATCGCTGAATATTTCCAATGCCAAATAAGACAATATTAAATCAGAGGCGGCCCCCGTCGGAGTCGGATACCTGTCGGATTTGCCTATTGAACTACTTCCTAGTTATTTAAATGACCTAGCCTACTGGTGTGTGATTAGTTAATCAATTAGTTGTTATTAATTAATTTCGTTTTCTATGGAAAATGTGAGATAGGTCTTGCAATTATGAGAGATGTGGCAGGGATTGAACGATGCTTTCCGTCATAACCGCCAATCGAACTCTCGTCAAGATACAAGACAGCAGACGCGACAATATCCAAGACCTGGTGAATAACTTATGCAATAGTGTACAATTATGATTGATAGATTCAAAATAATTGATGCAATTTCACTTCATATAGTGAGGTTATCAAAAACATTTTTTTGGCTTTAACTTGTTCTTAAATCATTGATTCAGTTCTAGTTTAATCTTTACTAACCTTGGCTACTTAAAATAATAGCATTGTTCACCAGTATTTTCAAGGTTTATTTACAGTTCTTTTTGGGTGTAATTATAAGATTTTGTATGTCAAAACTCTTCCTCTAGTGGCCATGTTAGAGGTACTTCAGATATTTCATTCAACAGTACTTGTAATAAAGATAAGATAAACGGGCAGATCTTAGGACTATAACTTTTGTTATTTATTCAGCGACACTAAATCTTTAGTCAATATCTGAAATATTCTTACTCAATAACCAGATCCGGCCTTCTTTGGACTCCTTCATTTCATGGAAATGAAATGAATGCCTGGGCATTAACTGTGGTCGAAACGATGTCGCCTACACATCAGTTCCCCCCTCTCCACGTAGCTGATGTATCCAAAGGAACGGCAGTGCCGATACAGTTTAGGGTCAGCAGCGTCGCAGGTTCTGCCAGAGTGTAGCACTGCCTTAGGGTCGCCATATCCTGATTTTTCCTCAGGGTTGACTCCCGAAGCCTTTCACATGATTGGGTATAGCTGCAAGGCAGCAGAGGTTTGAATTCAGAGTTTTCCTTCTCCTAGGTTGGTAGCCAGCCATGGCTAACGAGCCCCT
Source organism: Biomphalaria straminea (assembly GCA_021533235.1). Classification (NCBI taxonomy): domain Eukaryota; kingdom Metazoa; phylum Mollusca; class Gastropoda; family Planorbidae; genus Biomphalaria; species Biomphalaria straminea. The sequence goes on along the minus strand of JADKLZ010061259.1, from coordinate 28,879 downwards.
CCTGCCCGAAGCTTACTGGTTAAGGCGCCAGTTACTCGCCTTTGCCCCTTCTCCTGTTAGTAAGAACAGTTCCGCCGGACTCAATATCAGAGCCACACGTGAAGGCCGGGAGTTGGACTGGTTGTCTGAGGCTATTTGAGACGCATGCCATTAGGAAGCATTTTACAGGTAGTGGAGTGCTTACATTCATTACCACTTCCGGCAATGACAACCTTACTGAACCAGATCCGGACTTATACATGTGCAAAATAAGCAGCCACTTAAGGTCCCAGATCGGCGGGGGCCTCGCAAAAGACTCTTGCCTATTTTTTTTAGAGAATAAATAGCGAAATTTATGTCCAACGTTATTGTTGGAGTACACTAGGTTTTAAATTTGTTGCGTAATTTTATTTTCGGCTATTTATTTATTATTTTTCTATTTCATTTCGAAACCACCAAATTTACTTCGCCAAGGGTTTCCAGTTATATTAGCCGGGGTAGCCAGCCCTGCAATAACATATAGTAGAGGTGCTGTTCTATTATATACTTGCTTCGACTTAGATCCTCCTGCAAGTTGTTCGATCTCTGTAACTTTGCTGCCAAAACCCAATTTTTGCTTATCCACATTTAGTCAATTCATATACATTTTCTTAAGGCTCGGAGGGCCGTGAATAAATCTTCAGTGTTTCGAGGGTGTCAATTACCGACTTTCGTATGATCAGACCGTGACCTCCGTGACCTCCTCTATTTCCGTTGGCTGTGGTCAGACCCGCCCCTTCGATAGGGGTCACGGAGGTCACGGTCAGACCCTCGCTTTTAGAATGGACTAAAAGTTTACCTACGCGCGTTGAGACAACGACTGTAATGCCATCCAGTGTAGGCCTACCATAGATAACAACTGGTCATTGTAAACGGCTTAGTGTTCATGTGTCTCTGTGGCGCAATCGGTTAGCGCGTTCGGCTGTTAACCGAAAGGTTGGTGGTTCAAGCCCACCCAGGGACGTAATTTTTTTTTTAAAATTTGTACTTAAATTTAAATTTGTATTTAAATTTCTCCTCGAGATAAAAAATATTTTTTTAAGCGTAAGAAGAACGTGCTATACCGTATGCAGGGCCAGTCCTACAGATTTCGAGGCCCTTTGTGAAGCAGATTGCACGGGGCCTAGTCCTAGTCTAGGTAGAGATAAGGATAATAAGTAAAAATTATAATTTTTTTTTAAGAAAATAACTTCGTCTTTACATTTTATTCATACTTTTTTTGAGTACAAAATCACGGTCAAATTAACTTTACGAGCCATCTACAAAAGTAGTGTTCTAATAAAAAGCCGATGAAAATTCAAATTGCCTTTTAGATTTAAAATTGACTAATACTAGCAAAATATCGCTTTTGAATTTAAAGAGATCGGGATAGATTTATATCTATATTTGTATGCCAGTTGAGTGACTATTACATTAAATTAAGTATAGGTGCTTCCTGTTTTAGGTTAATTAAAATTTGCCTTATTTTTACATTTTTATTAAGTGAAAGCTGACAAAGCCGCTTTTTTAAAATCGCAAATAGGATTGGCGATTCCCATAAAGAATGACGATTTGGTCTATTATTCAGGACATTTTAATAAGTTTTCAGGTTATTTTAATAATTTTAGGAGATTTTCATGACTGTTTCGTAAACTTTTCAATTTTAGGGAGAAATCCAAGAGCTCCTGGAATATCAGGAGGCAGCGGGAACAATGTTATAAGTTAAAATGGTTAAATTTAATAATTTACAAGTAGAGTTAGCGCGGGACTTATGAAAGTGCGGGACCCACTACGGCCGCATAGGCTGCAGTACCCTAAGGCCGGCCCTGACTGTGTGTGTCCCTGACCATCGGACACAGGTACATCGAGTAGTATTATTAGACCGAGCAGCTGTGTAAAATGTGTTATGGTCGTAGAGTTCAGTCGAAGACTTGGAACTCGAGACTAGTCAAGACCAACAGACCGCCCCCCCCCCCACTCCCTTATGCCAGCCTGTTCTGAGATCAAAACTATGTAATTGTATTACATCCCTATACTCGATGGCTCGAATTCAAGGACTTTCGAGGCCGACGTCTCCACCATTTTTTTCTCTGTGGCTACAACGGCCGTGCAAGTATCCGCCACAAAACGGCCTTTTAAGGAATGTTGTGTGGATCGTTACATGACTGTTGGGGGCTGTCTTGAATCTTCGTCTTTGCAATGAACCTGTTTCTTAGGTATGCCAACAGGAATTCTATTTTACTCCCCTATTGGTCCAGTCGTCTCCTTTGGTTTTCACTTCAATTGTAGTCTATACGGAGGCGCGGTGGCTGAGCGGTAAAGCGCTTGGCTTCTGAACCGGGGGTCCCGGGTTCGAATTCCGGTGAAGACTGGGATTTTTATTTCGGGATCCTTGGGCACCTCTGAGTCCACCCAGCTCTAATGGGTACCTGACATAAGTTGGGGAAAAGTAAAGGCGGTTGGTCGTTGTGCTGGCCACATGACACCCTCGTTAACCGTAGGCCACAGAATCAGATGACCTTTACATCATCTGCCCTATAGACTACAGGGTCTGAAAGGGGAACTTTTTTTTTTTTTTTTTACTGTATTCTATACAGAAGTGAATATTGGAAGTTGGCTCGGGACTGTTTACTAATATTTCTTGCCACATAGTCTTGGTGTTTTTATTTACTTTTTTTTTGTTCTTATCTTATATAATGTTATAATATTCTCTACAATGATGTCATTGAAACATTTTTTAAATCAAAATACATATTAAAGACAAGTTAAATTTTTTTTGTTCGTAATGTCTAGGAAAGTTTACGAAAGGTTTGGCTATCAGCTAGTTTAAGCCCTTGCGTCTCTCTCTCTCTCTCTCTCTCTCTCTCTCTCTCTCTCTGCTGTATCCAGCTTGAATAACATCGTGCAATAATAAAGTCTCTGTCGCTGCATTCCGGACCTCTTGCGCAGGTGACTGTTATCTGCGATAACACAAGGTGATCATACGATCACGTCACGCAGGTGCCGCGCAGGTCAAGTGGTAAGCTGCGCAGGAAAAACAAGAAGCGACAAGTGAAGACACGATCATTTTTATTTTTTTTGTGTGTGTGTGCGTGTGTGTGTTGTGTGTTTGTCTTGTGTGTGTGTGTGTGTGTGTTGTGTTGTGTTGTGTATATGTGTGCGTTGTGTATATGTGTGTGTGCGTGTTGGGACGTGACCTTTCAACTCTTCTTGTTGGTTTTGATTTTGGGAGTGGGTATCTACGCAGAAACAGTGAACTAAAGAAAATTACAACCAAAAATAAATAAATAAATAAATAAAGTACATTTAAAAAAACAACAATAAATAGATTGTAAAGATTAAATGAAGTGTAATCAAACAGTTTGGATCAGTCATGTAATTAGTCTAGATGCATTTTGTACCTAGACATAATAAATCTGTGCGAATAGAAATATCTTTACCTATGGTTTAGTTCTTTGCTTTCTGAATGTGTTAAGATCCCATCACCTGTCTGGTCCAGTTGGGAAAGGGGGAGGGAAGAAGGAGGGTATATTTGTGAATGTTGCATGCTTTAATACACCTCTCTGTTTCTTTTTTTTATCTTTTTGTCTCTTTCTTCTCTCTCTTCTCTTTGTTTTTTTTCTCTCTCTCTTTCTTCTGTATTTCCTCTCTCTTGTATCTCTTTTTTCTATCTTTCTTATATATTTCTTCTTCTTTCTCTGTCTCTCTCTCTCTAGTTTCCTCCAACATCTAAGCTACTGTTACTGTATGTTTATGTTTTACAGTTAGGTCACTATGAACAGAATCACACAAAATAAACAAAGACAAAACTCGAATTATCAAAACTTTTTAAACTTCTGTATTAGTTTTTTTTTCTTGTTATTACGATTATAATTTCTGACGCGTAACCTCGAAGTCTGGGTTGAGGGGGTGGGGTTATAGAACAATTCTTTTAGAGGAAACACTGTTATAAAGCCTAACCTATGTAAGGCAAATATTAGAATATGCATTCTTTGTTTAGGATTCCCTCAACTCAAGAAAAGATAATTTGAGTAGAGTAACACCACCAGCTTAGAGACCATTCAGGACAGAAGAGGAAGTAGTTGTAATACATAAAACAATGAACCATAAGTTACCATAACATTACCTGTTACCTGTTACCTATCCCTTAGTCTGGTGGACCGTTGGGGCACCAAGCAAGACTTGTGGACCATCTTTCTCCATTCCTCTCTATCCTTCGCCCTGATCAAAACCTCGTTCAATGGTAGGCCTGTCCATTCTTTGATGTTGTCTTCCCACCGCTTTCTCTGTCTGCCTCAGGCAGGCAGACCATAACATAGAACCACCAAAACAAAACTTAGTGAGATAGTCAGAGAGACACAAAGACATATTTCTTGTTCCACATGCTAGGACAAATTCGTACAAGGCTCCTTCTTCTCTAGTGTCGTTAGAGTATGGAACCTATTTCCTAAATTAACCAGGAAATCCGCTGACTGTAAGTTGACATGCACGACTTAATTAAAAAAAATGTATATTCTTTTTTGAAAGAAAGTCTGAAAATATAAAATCAATACTTAAACACCAAAAACAAAGCTTATATTAAGCATAGTTGTTTCAATTAGTTTGGATCAGTCGTGTAATTAAATTTGTAATAGATCTGGACCAACAATAAAAAAGCATTTAAGAAAAAAAAGGGAGGGGGGGGGCGACGACCTGAATTCGAACTCTTGAAGCCTTCTCAGTCTAACAAGGTAAACAGTCTTCTAGTGTAGAGCCCACAAACATGGGAGATTGTTTAGTTAACTAATGTTCGTGTAACTAAACTTTCATGCTGTGTTTACTAAGACTCAGACGACGACCTATAAATGGGACTAAATCAGCTTACACCACCACTTCAGTCAAGTACACATTTTTCCCTTGTTTGAGATACCAAAACAAAAGAATTAACTACCCATAGTGTGGGGCGTCACACAAGATCTCTCAACCTTCTTTCCCCATTCTTCTCTGTTATTTGTCTTTGATAGAATTTCATTCTGATGTTATTTCTGAAAATATTGAAACCTGCCTTTTTACCTGCCTGGATGGACCACTTCGGGGAGCCGATTTTGAGTTTGTGTTTGCACACATACTTTGTAACCTTGTTATTGATTCTTATGCGGTCACGCAAAAGTTACTAAGAGAATTAATTGTGCAAAATTTTAGCTTGATCTGAGATTGGGTGTGGGAGAAATAACGTATTCCAACTTTTTACCAGACAGACAGACATATTGAGCTGATATAAGCTTTGTAATAAAAAGATAAAAGAATGTATCAGTTAAATGAATGGAACGTGTGTAGCCAACTGCTAAGTTAAAAAAAATCCATAAACACACTTATGATTGAGAAGATTAGATTATCACATATATTTTCAAGTGTTTTGTGTCTACAATCAACTCAATGACATTGGAGACATACAATATATTCGATTAAAAAATAAGCTGGTCTACTATGTTTATTTTTTGTTTCTTTTCTTATCTGTAGTTTCAAACAACAGGTGAACGTTTTTAAGAAACACAACGCCCTACATTGTAACCATTATTTCATTCCAAACATGAAAATCGTAAGTGAAGTGTACGTTTTTGATTAACCAAGACATTTTTTTTGTAAGGTCCACGTGACTTAAAAAAATACCTCTATTCAACTCATAAATTCATGGAACCTGGCTGGGTTGAACCTGGGTGGACACGGATATCAAAAACGGCTCTAATGATACTTTTCACTGTTCTGCTCTATAAGTTGCACTTGTCATTAATCCTCGGACTCGGAGACAAGCTTAATTATAAGTTGTGTAAAAGAGGTCTAGTATTTTGTAAAGGTTCATTCAGGACACCAGAGGGCAGCAGAGGGCAGCAGAGGTTGGAAGTGGGCAGAGTTTAAGTTCGGTACTATCATGACCACAGTCCAAAGCTAACACCACATGATCACGTTGTATAAGGTCAAAGTTCGTCTTTTTGTATGTTTGTTTTGCTTTTGAAGTTATTTTTAGATAAAGATATTTTTGACTTCCCCTCTAAATCTCAATGAGATTGTGTACATCGGTAACGGATAGTTTTATAGTGTACGTGCTGTAAAAACGTTATCTACTCGAAAACTGCTATTAAAAAAATATAAGAAAATAATCTAAGGCAAATTGTGGACGAAATACGAGCCTAAATATAAAACAATTTTTGTAAAATTTCGGTATCATAAAATTACATTCCAAATCTTTTTCTATGGCTATCAAAATATTTAAACTTTTATTTTCTGTAGAAACAAATTGAC